>JAPMOR010056080.1:0-33677 GCA_026543865.1 Argiope aurantia | reverse complement strand
TGTGCACCTGGGGACCCTTTTTTTTAAATCTTTAGTTAGAATTTTAATTATTAATAAAAAAAAAACTAACTTTCCCGAAAAAAAGTCTTTATTTCCCCACCGCCAAATGACTAAGTCTTCAGTTTTTTCCCCCACGCTAATGAGGTTAGGATTAACATTTTCCGACCGATTATTTAAAACGCATGCGCATTGAGTACTGATTGTTGACAAGTATTTTCAACGGATGCGGACAATTTAAATTATTTTTAGGTTAGTTGTATGCTTTTGTAATTAAATTGTATTTGTGTTAATTATATATTTTTTGTATATGCTTAAGCGATTCTGTTTATTTTCTTAGTGTTTGATGCATTGAAAATTAAACATTGTTAATTAATCGATCTGTTCATGATGAATCTGAGAAAATTTTGTTGACAAATTCTTGAGATATTACTTAAATTAAGAAAGATATTCTCTAGTGCCCATAAGGTTTAAATGCTCAGTGACTCTGTTTTCAGTAATCATATTATAGAAAAATTATTTGTTTCAGTAAAAAAATATTATTATATTAATTACAGATTAATCATTTCTACTTTAATTTAAAGCATAAATTCAACGGGAGCTGACAGAAAATTAGAGAGATACATATTACGTTACGACTGAAGACCTTTATAATATTATGAATGAATTATATGACTATCAAAATTTGAAATATTTTGATGAAGAAACTATTAAAGTTGGAATTACATGAAATATTTAATTATTAAAATTTTAACGAGCATTAAGATTGGCGAACCGGCTCGTCGCCAAAGGCGGCTAGTGATATATAAAGGTGAAGTACAAATAATTGTCTTTTTTATTTCATTATTCAAGTGCTTTAGGGTAGATAATAGTTTTGTTTTCCCATCTTCTGCAAAAACAAATAAATTTCTTGGCTGTCTAACTCGTAAGCATCCAGCATACAAATTGGCCATGTGAAAATCATAGATTTTCTAAGTTCAATCCGCTCACTTGAAGTGATTGACATGGCACCTTGTTGATGGTCATCGGGAATGCAAGTCGAACGGGGAACTGCAGTCGTTTGAAATCAAAAGGCATGGCGATGGGAATAATGGGAATGCGTGGAATAAGCACATCTTCTCCAGTTGACTTTCCTTTAAGAATAGTTGCCCCGCTTCTTGCCGCAACTATTGGCGCATATTGGTCCGAAGATCAATTCTACAATGCTCATTAATGAATACTTGCTGGCTGCTTTTATTTTTCTCGAACGCATGAAAAATTTTCGATTATCTTGTTCCTAATCCCCGCATTCCTAGGACCATTCTTTTCATCAAACTCATTGTCTTTTCGACGTCTGCTTTTGCAATTTTCACTGAATAAACGTTATCTGAAACCCTAGTTTTTCTGGAAATTTTTCATCTACTTAATGCCTATTATTCTTGCTCTGAATTTGTCTTTCGAATTTGACAACGCTGTCTGCGAATATCGGTACTGATGTTACAGCTATGTTTTATGGTTCCTATTTTAGTTTTTCTTGAAAATTTTTAAAACACACCAGTTCTCACACTACACACTCATATCAAATTATAGACTATAAAATTCCTTATATTTTCAAGCTCTAATTTTTCTTCGAGTTTTAATATTTTTGAAAATATGGGCTGTAAAGTACTTTTTCGTTTTCAGTAATTTACGACCCCTAGACTATCAAATCCGCATGTTACTAATATGAAGAAAAAAAACCTTTAGGAATGTGCTTTCACTTTTAAAAAAATCTGTAGTTGAAACTCCATTTGTTATTTTTTAATTAATTTTTACAGTTTCCAACAGTTTCACGACTCTCTATATTTTTGTGATTTTCACCAATTAAACGTTTGGGACCCCATGTTGTATGGTGATTCTTTATCCTCCTGATGCTTGCTATCACCCCTCTGAATTTGTCGGTCGAATTCGGCAACACCCTGTACATAACTTAACTTGATCGGCATCGATAATAATAATTATATTGTGTATGTGTGAGATAAACTCTGAATAATATGTGCGATTCGACCCAGCTAAAATATTGTGCACGTTGAATAACAACATCCTGTGTAGATGACTATTCATTAATGAGAAGAAAATAACTAGCCCTTGCACTAAATATTTTCGATTTCACTCACTCACATTGATTGGCATTGATGATAATAATTTTATTTTGTTTGATATATGTGCGATTAACTCCGAATGACATGTGCCGTTTGCCGTTTGTCAATTGTCAATTTTAAAACATAACCTTCGTGCAAGTGCAAGTAATAAGTTGGAAAAGTTCCATCGAAATCGGTTGAACTGTACGGCAGCACATAGGGTACGAACAAACAAATATTCATTTTTATATATTAGATGCATATATATATTGTTACAAACCTGCAATTCGGCTTCCCAGCATAGTTTGTTCCATCGTCGGAAAGAAAGTTTTAAAGTCATCGGTACTAGACGGCGTCCAGGTGGCGCGTTGAAGGTCCCAGAGCTTGTCGACCATTTGGCGACTTGGCGACGAATTTGGCGACCTTGGCGCCAAAATAGATAATACCCGAAACTTCGAGAATTTTCCCGATCCGTCCAGTAGGAACTGAGATACGCCTCGAACGTTCCTGATTGGTTGAGAGGCTTCTAACCCCACCTCTTGAGACCTATAAAAGGGTCCACAGCTGCCAGAGCAGGGAGTAAAGTCCGAAGACGGAGCGGAGGAGTTGTAAGCGACAGAGCGGAGCAGGCGGAAATGACGGTGAGCAGCGACGGAGTCAAGTTCGTGCTGAACTGAGCTGTGCGCTACTGTCTGCAGTAGATTCTTGTTGTATGCTACACGTCTCGGCTGAAGATAGTCGTCTCTATGCTGTATATAGTTATCGTTTTTGTGCTGTCCTGTGTGTCTTCGTGTAAATAAACGTCGTTGTTTTTATTCTACTCCTGCCTGCTGATTGAGCGTTCTTTACACCATATCACTCCCACTATCCAAACGAATCCCGGCAGAAAATTTCGTAACAATATATATATATAACGCTAAAAAAATTTTTTTAAAGAAAAGAACCGTCATAATGATACACCTTCTTGAATGGTGTCTGAGAAGAGATATCCCAGTACAAACAGTTATCATTCATATCTTAATATTATCATATAAAGTCTGAAAGAAATATATTTACGATTTTCATGTCCTGTAATTTGGTTATGTAAAAGTAAAACCGACAAATAAATGCTTCGTCCAATTTCATTTTTATTGTTATCATCCGTATATTATATCAATATTTATTTTCTAGATTTTGAAAGGCCTATTTCGTATTTAATATGAAGAAGTTATTGAATTATTTTGAAAGGAAAGGTTCAGTTTTCTCATTTTTCGCATTCACAAATTTTGTCTCTAAAGAAATACTTTCTAATTCGTTTATTCTTTAAAGTTTAATTTGTGACTCATGAACACTAAAACTTACGAAAACACACGAATGAAAAGAAAATAAATTAAAATAACAATACCCTTTCGATGCAGAATCGAAATTTACTTTGGAGCTGATAAGAAATCTTTCTATATCTTTCATTCACTGCTCATTTTGTTAGTAAAGAAAATGACCTGTTACTAGAAAGGGATTTACAAAAAGTGTAAACTGTGTGTCTACCGTGCTGACAAACTGATCATTTCGAGGTACAGAACCATGGTCTTAGAATTTGTTGTTGTCTTCTTTGAGACAACAGGTGTCTTAAAAAGACGAATGGCATTTCTTTCTGCGCTGAACAAATCGTCCCTTCTCTAGAGAAGCGAAGAACCAAAGAGAAGATAAAATTGGAATATATTGGTACCTTTCTTTCGATTACGATTCGAATTGCCGCTTTATTCCTTTATACCAACTCCAAATCATGAAGAAGAGCATTTTTATTATTAGTATTATAATTTTTTTTTCTCTTATGTATAACTGAGATCTATTCAAAAAGACAGATTGTAAATTTTTAATGAAATGTATTATATCAATATTAATTCAATCACATATTTGTATTTAGTATCATTCTTTTCAGATTTTATCTAATTTTATAATAATAAAGCCGGAAATTCAGTTTTATTATTATGCAAAGAAACAAACCGGCAGGCAGCAATCTGATGATAGATATATTTCAAAAACTGATCACATGTATATTGCTGAGACTCAAACCATAATCCAAATTTCATTGATCATGCATACCGTGTGTATATGCAAATGAATGGTGAGAGTAGGCTTTTTTAAAAAAATATGACCTACGTCTACAATTCTTGATTAGAGCAACAAAAGCAGCATATCGAATGCCATCCATCTACCATCTAGCCAGAGCAATTTGTGTGTGTGTGTGTGTGTGTGTGTGTGTGTGTGTGTGTGTGTGTGTGTGTGTGTGTGTGTGTGTGTGTGTGTGTGTGTGTGTGTGTGTGTGTCAACATTTTTGGCCGCCTGTCAATTTGTACGTTTGCATGCATATAGATTCGATAACTCAAAACCGCAAAGACTTAGATGAATAAAATTTGATACCTGATTTTGTTACTAAACTTGTAGCTGTGAGTCAAATTTTGGACGAACGATCACCGAAAAAAAAAAACTTCGAAAATGATTGCTGAACGTTGCGAATGCTGCGGAACACAAAGCACACATATGTAAGATTTTGAAAACAGAAATGTAAGTTCATGGCCCCTTACTCCCCTGCACAATCTTTTTAATTTGAATAGCATCATTATTAGGAAATTTGTCAGAAAAGTGAGGAGTATGCGGGAAGACCATTCCATTTAAATCTGTTCAAAATTTTAGAATCTAACTATATCACTCAACGTGAAAGCTTAATCATGCTATGCATAGAAAGTTCTTGAATTACTCTTGGTATTAGTTCTCCTTCCTAACCCTAGATGGCAGCGCATTCCCGTTGTCTTGAAAGTTATGCAGAAAAGATTTCTTGTTTGCTTGAAAGTCAAAAAAGTAGACTTTCACGTGGTGTGTGAGAGAGGAGTACCTAATTTATTTTTACGATCACGCGGAAACCCAGCGAGTTTCCTGTGAAATTAGCAGTTTATAAAAAAAAAAAATTTGTCTCTAAGAAACAATCGCAACCGTGACATGGAATTGCTTGTCTGAAATTGTATAAAAATGAGGAGTGGCTGATGTGAATAAATGGATGACTAGTCAGCCAAGAAAACTGTTTCCTGATTTTTCTTGTGTAGAATCTACTTTTTTTTTTTTTTTTTTTTTTTTTTTTTTTTTTTTTACAAATAGGAGCACAAAGTCTATGCTCACGAACAGTGCAGAAATACTTCGTTAAGGAAATGTCCCACATGTTCGAAAATTACAATAAATCACTTAAAGTTATTAAATACTGTGTTGCTATAAGCTTCAGGACACTTTAGTCACATTACACTCGTGAAGTGGAAACTTCTATTGAAAGCCATTCGATAAACAAATGAATTCCTCATCGACTGCTACACAAAGCGCATCTCGATTAAAATTGTGATTCAAAGATAGAGATCTCCTTCCGACAGAGAATTGTTTCAAAGAATATTTTTGTGCAGAGATGAAATGTTTGCATCTTTCGGGGATAGATGAGCTGTTGGTTAAAGTTCATTTAAAAGCATTGGAACGAATTTATATTGCCTTCGGGATGCGATGAGAGGTTTTCTTTCCGTTCTAAAGTTTGAACTTTCGTAGGAAGTTGGAATTCTTGCTATTCCCTCGCCACGATAGTATACGTGATGTATTCATGCTTTGGGATTGATTGAAAATTCAAACAAAACTTTGCTTTTAGTGCGAAAGGGAATACGTTGGACTTTAGGGATTGAAAGCAGAAGATTGATGCCAAGAAAATATTCTTAAGGATTATTTAAAATTGGGTATATTTGATTAAAACTCTTAAGGATCGTTGTGTTAGCAGCCCGAATGAAAGACATTTCTCACTTTCCAAATAATAGAAGACAATGTAAACTATTACTTCGTACATATATTGGCATATTTGTTTTAAGATTTTTTTTAAATAGTATAGATAATATTCCATTTGCGAATTGATACTGTCTGTCAGATTAATCTGTCACTGCAATATGATAATAATGAATTACAAAGGTTTGTGGCATGTTGTTTCGTTTGGAAATAGAACTCTTTGTTATAATCAAACAGCTGTTTTTATCTGTCAGTAATTTCTATTACTAAAATAGACATCAGATTCATGTAGATTATTTTTGTTTAAATATAAATGCTATGGACCTTTGACTGATACCATATTTTTCGCCTTGTATGCATTACTATGGCTATATGATAGTTTATATTTCTGAATTATATTTTCCAAGTCATGCATTTTGAATATAAAAAGTACATTTAAATTGCTACGAACTTTAGATTTCTTTTAGATATATTATATGTGTTCTTCTTAGAGAAATTGTAATTTTGCTTATCTTTACGGTAAAAAAAAAACTGTATAGCAAGTTGCCATTTAATTATGTTATACAAATAGCTTAGGCACATATATACTATCATTTTCTAATCTGCATCCAGATTTTTAGAGAATTGTGTTATTAAATAACTTCTTAGCAGAGGAATTTGAGATGTTGCCTCATTAATTTTCTTACATATTATATTGCATTTTGTGAATTAATATATTTTGCACATTGCATTAGTTTCATGAGTAGAATATTTTTTTTTGTTTTGTTTTGTTTTTGGTGTAACAAAAAATAACAATAGAAAAAAGTTAAAAGCATGAAATCCGATTCATATATTTAACACTAAAGCTGTAGATATATATCAAAATTAACACCGATATACTGAAAAGTATGTTTTTTAAAACCATTTTTGTTGAATTTATTTGCTTTTATCATGTATGCAGAAGATACGAGTTCAACACAATACAGATCGTCACGGAACTTCGTTTTGAAACAGCATTTCGGAAACTGTAAACTTGTCAGCTGTTATATAACTATTATTTATATAAAGTGGACAGTGGTTCTTTTTTATATCTTGTATAAATCTCAGAACTTTCTAATGCTTAATCTGGAGTTTTTTAGGGCTTTTCATTAACAAACTGATCAATAATTTGAGTTGTAGATGGCTGTAAGCAGTTAAAAGGCGCATAAGGGAAGTAGGAACATTTGCATCTTCAAAAAAAATTGATTTTCAGTTTTAATCTGATAAAATAGGGAGCATTTCACTGATTTTAGAAATGCATAATTTGTATTCGTTTGGAAAGTCAAAAGTTTACAAATGATCCTTTAACAGCAAATCTAGCAGGAATTCATATGCGAGAAAGATAAAGATTTTCTTGTCTTTTTTTCGAAAAACGTTTTCTTCAATTTTCGGTAAGCATGGAACGCTTTCTATACATTATAATCGTATGAAATTTTATATAAGAATATTTACAAACATTATGCACCTGCTAGACTTTTTTTGCACAATAGTGTTAATCTTTACAGGTTATTTATCATACAAAGTATCATATATTTTTTTAGATTTTCAAGTTACACGAATTTCATTATCTTTTTGAAATTTTTATTAGTAGTATATTTAAATGAAAATGAGTTCACTGTAATTTTTAAATCTATGCTCATATATCATGCATTTTTTAAGCGATTATAATTAAAATAAATCATTCGTTCCATATGTTCTAAATTTTTTATCAGATATTAAATTTTACTTACAAAAAAAATCGGCTCTATTTTCAATTGAAATGTTGGCAATTTTCATCATCGAGAATGTTTCAGTTCCCATAAATCATTTTACGAAACTGAACAAATTTTTTAAGAAGTAAAGCAATGATGAATATGCAAAAAGAATTACGATTCTATGACTTCAACAACTTAATTAGATTAAATCTACTACTGTTGTAGCAGTTTGTTACAAATGTTGTAGCAGTTTGTTACCATTGTTGTAACAGTCCATTCCGAATGAGTTAACGCTGATAAAATATCCATGGTTCTGGTGACTAAATTAAGGCTTTGACCACAAGCATGTTTTTTTGTGATTGAATACCAGAGAAACTCGAAATGTCGAAGTCGGCCATTTATGATCATTTGAAGCCATTTGGCTTCACTCGGATGCTTTGGTTTCCCCAAACTATGTGAAAACTTTAAATCGACCTTATCTCCAACAGAAACTTCATTGCTCAAAGCCTACGAAACGATTCACTTTTTAAGTGGACGAGGAAAATTGGATCATCTACAATAATGTAGAGTAAACCTGGTAGTGGATTTATTCTAGAGTCGTCTTCAACCATTTTGAAACCAATACCATTTAAAGAAAGTTATTCCCCATTGCTGTTAATGTTGGAAGAGTATTTTCTATTACAAGCTGCCTCCACCGTACCAAATTATTAATTGAATTAAACATGATAGCCGGCTCAACAATATGAAACAAACCAATGACTAGCAACCCTCAGATTTCATCAGTTCATAAGGGTAAAGGTGCATAAGGTAAAAGAGTACATAAGGATACATGTTTCTTTGCCCACCAATCTTAAAATACTGGAACTTAACAGAGATATGTTACACTACCATCAATATAATCCAGAGATTTAATAGTCTCTGATTATCATCTATTCCTCTTTTTTAAAAACTCACTAAAAAGAAAATTTTCAATTCTCGGTAGAACTGCAAAATCCACCTGACATGTTTTTCAATGATAATCCAGGGACCATCTAGGTGATTGGGATAAGAAAACTTCCTTAAAAAATAAATTCTTATCAAATAAAATAATCAGTATATTATACACTGGTGAGCAAAACTTAAGCAACAGGTATGTTTTTTGCCATAACTTCACGAGAAATCATCTGAGAGACATGAAATTCAGAAATGAGATACAGAATTTGGTTCTGAAAGAATGACGAAAGCATAGTTGCGCAGAAATGAATACAATGCATACAGTATGGAATCAAACAAAAGAAGGCTTTATTGAACTCATAGTATCGTTACACATGATTGTCTGTCCAAGAGGAAGAACAGTAAGCAGATGTTCCTTAGTATGGGATATGCCCTCCCCTTACTGCAATGGTTGCTTCGCACCGTCTCCCCATAATCAGCACCAGATTGTCCAACAGTTCTGGAGGTAAGAGTGCCCATTCCTCAATCAGCATCTGTTTAAGTTGTCGGGTGTTCCCAGGAGGATGTAATAGTGCCGCAAGGCGTCTCTCCAAAGCATCCCACACATGTTCTATCGGATTTAAATCAGGGGAGCACGCCTGCCAATCCATTCGAATGATATCTTCACTTTCCAGGAGCTCCTCAACAGCATGAGTCCAGTGTGGCCGTGCATTGTCATCCATAAAAACGAAGTCTGATCCAATGGCATCTTAAAACAGACGCACATGGGGAAGGATCACCTCCTGACAATAGCGATCTCCAGTTACAGAACCTCTGTCGAAAACGTGGAGCTCCGTCTAATAATACCTCTAATACGTCTAATAATAGCTAATAATGCCTCCCCAGACGACAACTCCAGGACCACCGAAACGGTCTCTTTCCGTGATGTTGCAAGCGATTCCCAGCGCCAGTTGATTTGGAGAGAGGTAGGGACACGGTTTCATCCCAGTACACCCGACACCCGACAACTTAAACAGATGCTGATTGAGGAATGGGCACTCTTACCTCAAGAACTGTTGGACAATCTGGTGCTGAGTATGGGGAGACGGTGCGAAGCAACCATTGCAGTAAGGGGAGGGCATATCCCATAGTAGGACACATCTGCTTGCTGTTCTTCCTCTTGGACAGACAATCATGTGTAACGATACTATGAGTTCAATAAAGCCTTTTTTTGTTTGATTCCATACTGTATGCATTGTATTCATTTCTGCGCAACTATGCTTTCGTCATTCTTTCAGAACAAAATGCTGTATCTCATTTCTGAATTTCATGTCTCTCAGATGATTTCTCATTAAGTTATGGCAAAAAACATACCTGTTGCTTAAGTTTTGCACACCAGTGTAGTATAAAGATCATTGTGCGAAAAAGTCTTTTCCATATGCGAAAAAAACCGGCCTAAATCTGTCTAACAAACCAATGAAATAGTACAAAATGTAATGGAGCAAAGTAACAAATGTGTTTTGAGAGGTATTAAAGTATAATTGCCATATGTTTGGAAGAATTTGTTATACACGGGTTCCATGTTCTGTATCTTCGCATCTGATAATAATCCTACTGTAAAATCTTGTTTCACAGTACATAATTATTCTAAAATGTTTTGTTGGAAAGATAGGCTTAATA
Organism: Argiope aurantia; assembly: GCA_026543865.1. Classification (NCBI taxonomy): domain Eukaryota; kingdom Metazoa; phylum Arthropoda; class Arachnida; order Araneae; family Araneidae; genus Argiope; species Argiope aurantia. Next base: position 23,491 of record JAPMOR010056080.1, on the reverse strand, counting down.
TCCCAAAAAGAAAAGAAAACGAGGGAACGAATCCCGTTTTATAATGTGATTAATGAATTATCGCCAAATTAAAATCTATAAATCAGCATATGAAGATGAGCATTATAGCAGTTGAAAGCAGCCAATACGTTATTAATTTTGGACTGTGTAACCCTATTATCGTTGCAATTGTGGTGACGCTTTATAAGCCAGATAACAGCTACGAGACATGGAAAATTTCTTTTGTCTTGTGGTCATGTTACTCGGCTACCAATCAGAAGGTTGCGAGTTCGATCCTCGCCTATCGCCAATAGCAACATTGGTGACCCGGTGACGAAAATACGCAAACTTCATACAACTGTTGTGGCGCCCTCTACCAGAAATAAATAAATGAAAAAAAAAGCTGATAAAAAAATCAGCCAATAAATAAATAAATAAAAAGCTGATAAATAATCAGAAAATAAAAAAAAATGCAGCTGATAAATAATCAACCAAAAAAAAATGGATAGTGTGCAACAACCAATATATCGCCACTAATAACAACAAAAACAGGACAAAATATCGTTCGTCTCACCTCCGACGCACTGGAGGGGGAGTAATGTGGTGACGCTTTATACGCCAGATAACAGCTACCAGATATGAGAAATTTCTTTTGTCATGTGGTCATGTTACTCGGCTACCAATCAGAAGGTTGCGAGTTCGATCCTCGCCTATCGCCAATAGCAACACAATCATACCGACAGTAAATGTTAGCTGATATGGAATGTCTACGCACAATATAATGCTAAATATAATGCAAGTGCAACAAGGATTGATCAAGTAAGTGCAAGAGTATCGATTTTCTTAAATATTATTGCAGCCCGCTATGAAGTATTTGAGTTGCTACTTTCCTAACAATAACGTCTCTGAATCGGACTATGTTTCAGCAAAAAAATTCACTCATATGCGTGCTCTTGTAACTGCATCGAGGTATCATAATAATTGTTAAACTTTCTTCCAGTTTTCTCCGGATTTTCTCTTGGGCTTTCACATCAGGAAAACACTTGATGATGATGATGATATCGTGTCCGCGTTACCACGGAAAGGGAGTGCAGTAGCTTCTGAGGGTAAAGACCCCTGAGCACCCGAGAGCAGAAGTCTGATTTCTAGCTCATAAAACTCACACACATTTGTTTGCACAACCCCTTTTTACAGGGGACACATTCACACACCTCACAGATAGAACACAGATGAAGAACAACCATGCCCGAACCGGGATTCGAACCCGGGACGTCCAGATCACGAGAAAGAAGAAAAACACTTATAAAATCTATTAAAAGTGATTAAGCAGAGTTCACACGAGGCCAACTATTGCGCGCAACGGGAGGGTGCGCCTACTTCAGGAAGATCACATGACTTCAATGGGACAATGGTAAATAGTTGTCCCGATGAGACAACCAACTGCCATTGTCCCGTTGAGATCACGTGATTATCCTAAGGTAGGTGTGACCTTCCATTGCGCATAAAAGTTGGTCCTTTATGAACCCTGATTTACAGTTATTAGTTGTGTAACAGACACAGATGGCAAACAACAGGATTGTCCTTTTTTTATGAAAAAAATCAATTTCTAACTTTTTATAAATATCTATACATAGTATAAAATGAAGTCACTTGAAAGCGTATGTATGTTTGAACTCGAAAAACTCCAGAAATATATAAGTGATATTGGAGACATTTGTACCATATTATAGGGTATTTATTCGGGGAGGTTTTAGTATATTGAAGTCATATCAAAATTAAAAAACAAGTTTTATAATTGCAATTTTAATTATTTTCCTACTACGATTCGCTTCGGTAAAACACTTATCCGTGCATGCACAAATATCAAGAGTTGTGGTATTCATATGCGATACATTTCTTTGTTTACTTCTGATTTTAAATAGCGATTCAAAACTCATTATGCCGAAAAGAAGGAAATCTAGCCTTGGCCAGAGCACATTAAATGCCAAAACGTTTCGTTTCTTGTGCGATACTAAAAATGTATAGGAAAGAAACATTCAGTTAGAGAACATCAGAGAAAGAATGTCCACACTTAGGGAAGGAGAATCTTCTTTTGAGCGAAATAACTGTCTCTCTTTAAATCGCACTGCAAATGAATTACAGAGACAGAATGAATCTCATGAGGAGCGAGGTGATCGAATTTCTGCTGACAGAGAAAGGCATTTAAATTTGAGATAGAGGGGAAGAAAGAACAAACGTTCCTGATATTTAATCGGAAAAGGAGTACTCCGCTCTGAATTACGATCCATATGTGTATTACAGAAATGATGCTTCGGTTTCAATAGGGATAATATCTATAGTCTGACCATATTGTTCAGCTTTAAAATGGAAAGATTAATCAAAAGGCATGTGTTGTTTACAAGGGGAAATTGAATTAGAAGAAATCCTCCCAATGTCTGAACCATTACATTCACTTCTTATCAATGAGCATCATCTTTACTCAATATCCCAGACCAAGTTTATAATTCAGTGGAAACAGTTGTAGATAGTGAAGACGCTGTTCATTATACAATTGAATTTTTAAATTCTCTTAATCCATCTGGTCTTCTTCCACACAAATTAAGTTTAAAAGTTGAGGCTCCTATTGACTTAACTTTGACGCCTTGCGAGGTTGGCAATTTTTCGGTGACGTTTTGTTTGGGGTTACATTACCACCCTTTTCTTTTTTCTTTTTTTTCGAAATCACTATTATTATTTGAAGGGGGTGGGTTATCGAAACTTTACTATTGGAAACGCTATTGCTGCCGTTCGCGCCACATTCGGACATCTCTCTAGAATTTGGCGATAAAAATTGTTTTGTCTAAAATGATTGTATATCAAAGTTGTTTCGTTGTCCGTGAGGTAGCGACATTCTTCGCTTAAGTCAATTCCAGCAGTGTGAAACTTTTGTCCTTGGGCTTTATTCATTATCATGGCGAAATACAGCCTAACTGGGAACTGAACATGTTTAAAGGAAAACGGTAAATCTATTGGAATGAGAGAAATCTTTGATATTAAAACTGATTCTGCTGCACCAGAAACAACTAAAAGTACTGCCTCAAGGAAAATCTTTAATATACAATCATTTTCGCCAAAAAATAGTTTATCGCCAAATTCTAGCAAAATGGCCGAATGTGGCGCGAACAGCAGCAATTACATTTCCAATCGTAAGGTTCCGATGAACGTTGTAGCATATTAACAGAAATATAGAAAAAAAATCAATAAATGCTGTAAAAAGTAATGCACACAAAAAAAGTTTAATCGAAAATAATGAAAGTAAATAGAAGAAGTATGTAAAGCAAAAAAAAAATCAAGGGAACTGACCAGGAATAATCGAAATACATTAAACAAATAGTTGTAAAAAAAAATGGTCTCAATGTAACACCAAATAAAGCGCCACCGAAAAATTGCCGACCTCGCAAGGTGCCAAATGACTCTATATCAAAGTTTTGCCTCTTTATGTGGCACTTTCTAGAGTTACATCCAAACAAAATCTTTTATTCTTGGCACCAGGAGAAAAAACAGCTAATATAGTTTACAAAGAAATATTATGAAGCAAGCTGAATTTTATTTTCATATCACATTATACAGACTTGATTAACAAGTGTGGAATAGTGGGTACAATGACTTATTTGTGAATTTTTAAATTTTAAAACAGCTTTTCTACTATATATTTTTAGTGAATTCTTTTGTCTATGAACATAACTTATTTTTACCTTTTTGACAATCTAAATATTTCTGAATGTGTGCTATAAAAAATTGTTTTGTAAATATTTTTGTTGATTTCTAAATATATTTTTTATGTTTGTTTGATGTTGCTTGACATGCCCATGTCATATTGTGTGGAGGTTAGACTTATGTGCCGGGTTTACTCACGGGCAGTACACAACGCATGCGCAGAAAGGGACTGATTTATGTTTGCCACAATTTCATAAGATAGATTGAGGCATTCCATGCTTGGCTATAAACTGCAGTTTTGGCGCCGATGAATTTTTCTTTTTCATTGCGCATCGTATTAAAATGATGGATAAATGATGGCCAAAAAAACATGGTAAAATTAAAAAAAAAATCAACATAACTCAATTTGAAAAACTATAGAAAAAAGATGGCAAATAAAATGAAAAACGCACACACACACCCAACCCCGCATCAGAAAGAACAAACAGCAAAAAATGTCGGAATTAATCTATGATAAGTGATTAATTTTTTCAAGCCAAAAAAAAATGCCAATTCTACAAACGCATGTGCAGTAAGAAAAAATACAATACAGCGGCATGATGTTATTCCATCAGGACCTACTGTAAAACTGCATAAAACCAGCATACTACTGTGTAAAACCAGCATAAAGTTTAAAGCTAATTTTTCCTCTAGGATACAATGGCACGAGTAACGCTGTGCGGGTACTGCTAGTTACATATAAAACATGTTTTTTGTTGATGTTTTTTTTATTTATGAATTTGCACATTATTTGTCCTGGCAACTTTCACACAGCTTATTACTGGCACAGAAAAGAGATGTTATTGCTTTTGTTAAAATAAAAGGAGTAGTCTTTTCAAAACCAGCCTTTTCTTTTAAAAAAAAAATCTAGTGGTCTATTTTGATGGATGGCTGAGAAAAAACAAATGTCAATAAATAAATAACAGGAATTTAGGGAAAAGAGAAACTTTCTAAACACAAAAAAGAAGTTATTTATAAAATTGAAAGTAGTCTGCGATCCGAGAATCTTTCAAAAGGCGTCGCTATTCTTTGTCTTATTCTCACTTTCATAGATCATGTCGAGGATAAGCCTTTAAATCAGATAAAAAAATGCTTTTGTTTCTGATCTCTGATTTACTTTTCTTTAGGATTCTAACTTTCTTCTTATTTTTTTTCTAATATACAGAATTAAAAAGATACACTGTAAAAAAAAATTAGTAGAAAATTTATAAATTTATTAGAACACAATAAAAATGTAAAATTCCTATTCATAATTTCATGAGAAAATAGATAGAATCGATTATTACCCCACATTTTCCGAGTAAAAAAAGATTTGTAACAGTATAAATATGTTTATCCTTCCTTGATCAATGTCTACTTTAGACATTGATAAGTGAGAAGAATAAGTGAATGATGGAGAGAATAAGTGAATGATGAGAAAGAATAAGTGAATGATGTTTTGGAGACTAATGTAATATGTCCCCAGTATTAAAGTAAAAAAGAATATCGCTAAACAGAATTTCATTAGGTATTATGCCCCTAACTACTTTAAATTCACAAATCATAAATTACCAACAAAAAAATTTTGAAAATATTTTCAAGTGAATAATATACTATTCAAATCATAATATTTTTAACTATTCACCAAAAAAAATTAGTCTATTTGGATGTGTAATTTCAGAGTGAGTAAATAATTTATTAGAAACTACTATAATGAATCTTTCAATTAATTTTCATAATTTAATATGGGTTTAGTAAAAAGGTAAATTTATTTCATGATCATAGTTTTGTAAGATCTAACTACTTTGCCAATCTTGTTTACCTACAAGTGACAAAGATTTCACTTGTAGATAAATTTAATTCAGCATACTAAGTAAAAGTTTTCAAACTTGTATATAAGATACCTGTATTTTAATTATATGTATTTGTATTTTAATTATGCAAGATATTTGTATTCTGTATTATCATATTCTAATTAAGAGTTATTCTAGAAATTTATATTCCTATCTTATATATTAGTGATATCAACTTTCTAAATGCAAAAAGTTTCAAAGCAAATCTATTCCAAATTTCACCAATATTTTGAGCTTGACATATTAATTAAAAACAAACTCCTAATTTGAAGCAATATATCTAAAATTTAATTTATTAAAATTTTAGATTTGTTACTTCAAATTTAATTCAGGCAAATGCTTCATTTTGTATTCTTATTATTTGAGTAAACTAAAAAATATATAACATCAATCTCATATCCAAAACAATTGCATGAAACTATAATTTCTTAGAATTATTAATTTAATGACCATAATAAAAAAAATCTTCAAAATTGCGTTTTACAATGATATATAAAAGAAATGGGAACAAGAGCCTATTTTGTCATATATACCCCTTTATTCAAGTGCAAAGGAAAGAGAGAAAGGCAATATTAAAACTGTTATTTCTTTTGAAAATTTTTACTGTATAAATCTGTTATAAATGTCCACATAAGGCACATTTCATTATTCATATTTTATCGACTTATTTACCTCAACATATTTTTAATTCTTATAGAAAAATCTTGTTATTTTAAGGAGAATCATTCTAAAATATTCTTTTTAATAGGTATCATTTTAAGATATAATTTTCAAGACACTAACTCTCCAAAAATGGAACTCTCTTCAATCTGAAGAAAATTGCAAATTTCTTGAAAAGACTAAATTTTAAGATATACATAGCATTTTATCATTAAAATGTTTGGATACATACTAAACTTAAGAATAAAGCAATAAATAAATGCTCTTTTATATTGCTAAAAATTCATCAGTGACAATAATATAATTGAATGGGTGGGATCGAAGTCTGAAATTTAAAAGTCATACAAAAATAGAATTTTCAATAATTACTTACTTTTTTCTAACTAATAATGTGAAAAATCACCTTCAATGCCACTTAGTATAATAAATATTATTTTGAAATGTAACTGCAAAATTTTTCTTTCACTTTTATCCTGTTTTTTATTATGTGTTTTGCAGAACAGGTGCATTTAATTTTTCAGTATAAAATATAAAATTAATCCTTATTAAAATTCTGGCATACAAATTATGCTGACATGCATATACAAATATTTTCAATTAAAAAAATAATTAATACATTTTTTTTTCATGCAATTCTTATCATTTCTATCATTTTGGGTCACAGGTGCTAAGGTCCCCAATGCTTCACCTATCATTCTTTAAACATTATGCAAAAATTATAATTATAATTCTTGCACACACATAAAACAAGGCACCACATAATATTACTGCAATATTTACACAAAAACTGCACAATGATCAAAGTATCAAATAATGTGCAATATTTTTAAGCAAATGTGGTTTATTTGTATGGTATACTACATATCTGTGTTTTTCTATGCAGAATGATTACAATTAAACTTTTTGATGTATAATCATTTATTTAAAAATTATGTATTTTAATTAATAGAAAAATCAAAAAGAATTCTTATACCTGTTAAATTTTATACTTTAAGCTTAAAATGAAATAGCAGCAGATGAAGAAATGATATGAAGAATAACAAAAAGAATTTTAGAATAGTTCTTATTTAAAGATTTAATTAGTAAAAAATTAAATGAATAAAAGGAAACATAGCGGAATGCTTAAATTCATAGAAAAGAAAAAACTTCAATTTATGAAAAAAATATCAATGTAAAATACTCCTTTCTTAACTAAAGAACTATCATAAAAATTAAAAATGTTTAAGAATGATTTTATTCTGATTTATTTAATAAAAGTGAATAAAAAAATATTCAGCTGATGGATAGTTTATTTACTCAGAGATAATAAGAATAACAGTTTCATAATCAATTGATTTTTCATTTAAAAAAAGATTTTATCAATAGCATAGAAACAATAAAACTTTTAAGAGAATTTTATTATTTAGAAAGTTTGTTTTCTTTAATTATCAGGCTTAAAATCATCACAACATAAATAAATTTTAAGCAATTTATTTACACTTAAGACATAAAATGAAATGTCTCTAGTATAGTTGTTAATAATAATAAATAGAATAAAAAGTATTTTGCCATTTGTATAATGGTTGTCCTCAAACATAAATATTGGTAAAAAAATAATAAATAAATAACACTTTTCTTCTGTTGAGATAGTAACCAACCAATCCCTGAATGAACTATTTAGACACTTTATAAAAGCAACCTCACAATGTAAAATTTGTAAAAATTTGCATTGTGTTTTACACATTTGGTGTGAATGTTGGCTGCTCTCACAAATAAGTTTGTGTAGAAATAAGAATAATAAACAATAAAAGGTCTAGAAAAACAGATGCCTAGCATTCAAACAATATAAAATAGCGCAAAATTAATTGTAAAATTTCTCAAATAAATCTAATTATAGAACAATTTTGACAAATTCCTTAATTATCCAAGCAAGTCTTTAATTTCTATCATTTTTACATTTACAAATGGAAGTAAAATTTTCTACAGCAGCAATAGAGCTATCTTAGCACAATTGTTTGAAATGAAACTGTGAATAAAGAATTACAAACTGAAATAAGAAATAAATATACAATATGTAATTATAAACAAGCTCATATAACTAATTATTAATTCTATAGTACAATAACTTGCAAACAATTTAATATAATAAGATAAATTACCATTTTTAAAGATATAGAAAATGTAAAGAGCTCAAACCAGAACTTACTTTCCTTATACCAATAACAGAATGTTAAGCTTAAGAGGTCAAAAATCATTAAAATCACTTTCTTGGGGGATATTTTATGAAATGATTCCATGAATCTTCAATGCCCATTCTTTTATCCAAGACTCTTCAACTAGGTTGCAGCAGTTTTCCACATAGTGATTGACTAATTAAGAAAAAATAATCAAATGATACTTGTTTATATTAAAGTTTTTAAAAAACAACTTTTTAATTATCATTTAAAATAGATTAAAGTTAAATTTGTTTTGTTATTCATGTTCCATTTAAAGTTATTAGTTATTCATACCTAATCAATATCAATCATTTTAGAAAGTATTAAATTAACTTTTAAGTAATATTTAAAAGCATAACTATCCTAGGAGCTTTCTATTAATAAGAGTTTCTGCCTTTCCTGAGTAAATTAAACAAAGTTCTCATTTTAAAAAAGTTGTTGTTAAAACATTTCTTACAAGTTTTGCATTCAAATGGTTTCCCTTCTCCTTCTGCATTAAACATATAATATATTTTAAAACTTAAATTTTTAGAAAACTTTTTACAGCATAGATAACACTTAGAATTCCTTTTTTTTTTTTTTTTTTTTCCTTCTTTTTTTTTTTTACATTTTAAGGTACTAAAACATTTTTTAATTCTCAAAATCAGAAAAATTTCATATTTTGAAAGGAAAGATGTTCGAATCTCATGAATCTGACTATGTTTAACACATTCAACTTTATGATCAAAACACTTTCTGCAAATTTCATATTCATATGGTTTCTCTCCTGTATGGATCACTTAATACTGTTTGAGTACAGAAACTTCCGAAAACTTCTTTTCACATAGGCCACATTTAAGTTGCACATTTCTAAAATTAGTCTTTTTATGTTTTTGTAATCCAGGAATCTCTTCTCTACATTCAAAGCATTTCTGTATCCGGATAAGAGAAACTATTCCAGTCTCATAAATCTCAGTATGTTTTATAAATGTATATGGATGAAGCATTACTTTTAAATCTTGCATTCATATGATTTCTCACCTTCACGGATAATTTGACATCATTTAAGGCATGAATTTTCAAAAAACTCTTTAATGTGAATATCACATTTATAAACTTTGGCATTTCCACAATGAGTCCACTGAGTGAAAAAAATTAAGTAACTATTTACTAAAGTGGGTACACAAGAGAAACTTCATACCAAACAGAGCAACTGATCATAACATTCACAGAGAAGAAATTAGTGGGTAACCAGCATCGGTGAGCTATCGCTTGCTTTGTTTACTCTTCGTAACCATCCACAATATTGGGAGCATCCCCCCAATTAGAATAAAAAGAATTTGTGTGTCAGAATGATAGTTGCATTCAAACATTAATTATGATCACAAAGGAACGCTTTTCTTTGGATGCCTTAATAATAAATTTGTGCATAGTTACATCATGTAGACTTCATAAAAAGAATCTCACATTGTAAAGTCAATGAATTTCAATTGTATTTGGCACATATGGTATGAATTTGAAATACTTTCATAAAATAGAAATGTTTTAGATAAAATAAATATTGGAAGTAATCTAATCCCTATATTTAAACTACACAAAACAAAACAAAATCAATGGTGAAATTCTATAAATAAATATTATTCTCTAATTGCATAGCAATTTTCTCCAATAATCTAAATATTTCACTCTTAAATAATGCATGCCACATTTACAAAATAAATAACAGTAATATTTATATTAACAATAGTGCAATTTTAAGGATATGCAAAATTTTTACTGAATCCTTGAATATGTATTATATAAAATTATGTTTAATAAAATATAAATAGTTTAATCCTGTAAGATATATACTTTGCTTTGAAGATACAAAGAACTTTAACAATATTCAATTTTAATAAAATGATAAAGAAGAATGTTTAAGTCGGCATTATTCTTAAGCTTCTCCAAACTTCAGGACATGTAAACAAGAGAATATTTAACCATAATAGGATTAAGAGTCATTATGATTTCATGATGGATATATAGTAAAATAAGGTCTTAAATTCTCAGCTTTCTGATCATTAATTGGTTATTCTGCAGCCAGGTTGGTGCAGAACACAACATTCAAAATTATTCATAAAAGAAGTAATCAGATGATAATTATTTATATTAATCTCCTTAAAGGACAAGATTAAAAAAAGTATTTGAAATTAAATCAGGAAATTTTTGAAATAAGCATTCAAACCCTGTTACTACCAAAATGGTAAATTTTAATACACCATTGAATACACCATTTTGAAAGAATCAGAAAACAAGTTTTAGTAATTAAGCTAAAGCTTTGAGAATGTGTTTAATATCATTCAACTATTTAGTAAATATTCTTTTATATATATTTTTAAAAAGAATTTTTTTTAGTAATAAGAGTCCAACTCTACAGAGTAAATTAAACAATGCTCTCGTAGCAAATTTATTCAATGCAAAACACAAGTTATCACCTATTTGAAACTAATTTAATGTAAAACTGTTTCACATTTAAATGAATTTTCTTTTGCACAGAAAAATTCATTAAAATCATTTGGTCACATACACACTATGATATTTCCAAAATGAGTCTTTTCATATCACAACAATAGCAAAGTACTTTTGAACACACATTTCCACATTCAGAGTATTTACATAGCTAGAAGTGAAAAATATCCCAGCCTCGTGGATCTTACTATGTCTTATAAGTTCACTTCTATAATTAAAATACTTTCTATAAATCTTGCATTCATATGGTTTTTCTCCAGCATGGATCACTTAATACTATTTGAAGGTAGAATTTTCAGAAAACTTTCTTCCACGTAGATCACATTTATAACATTTTATGTTTCCATAGTCCAGAATAAGGTGCAATTTTTTATATATATATATATAGATATTCAGAACATTTTTGTGAAAGGACAGGAAATGATATTCCAATTTTATGAACTTTCGTATATCTTACAAGTGCAACTTTATGATTAATGCACTTTTTATATATTTCACATTCAAATGGTTTTTCTCCTGTATGGGCCATATAATGCTGTTTAGAGTTGCAAATTTTCACAAAACTTTTTATTACATCGATCACATTTATAAATCTATGCAATTCCAAAATGAGTTCTTTTATGTTCCCAAAGAGTAGAAGTACTTCTGAATTGTATTCCAAATTCTGAACATTTTGGTAAGGGAATGGGAGAAGATAAACTAGAGACGTACAATTTAACATGTTTCACAAGTAATTCCCAATGATAAAAGCACTTTATGCCAATCTAACATTCATATGATTTTTCACTCATATGGATCACATAATATTTTTTGAGAGATAAATTTTTAGAAGATTTCTTGTCACACTGCACACATTTATGGATTTTGATTTCTCCAAAATGAGTTCTATTATGCTTTAACAGTACACTAAAATTTATAAATTCCTTTTCACACTCAGAATATTTCTATAACTGAACTGTATAAGAGATCCTAGTCTTATGAACTTTGTAATGTCTTAGAAGAGAACGTTTATGATTAAACCCCATTCTACACTTTTCACATTCATATGGTTTTTCTCTTGTGTGTACCCTATAATGCTGTTTAAGGGCAGAATTTTCAGAAAACTTTTTATCACATAGGTCACATACATGAAGTTTAACATTTTCAGAATGAATACTTTCATGTTTCTTCAGTCCAGAAATGCTTTTAAACTCTTTTTCACATTCAAAACATTTGTGTAACAGTACAGGAGAAAATATCCCTGTCTCATGAATCCTAATATGTCTTACAAGTGCTCCTTTATGCATAAAGCACTTTCTGCAAATCTCACATTCATATGGCTTTTCTCCTGTATGGATCAAATGATGACGTTTACGGGCAGAACTTTCAGAAAATTTCTTTCCACATAGATCACATTCATACCGTTTTGCATTTTCAAAATGAGTTTGTTTATGTTTCCATAGCCCAGACTGAGTTCTGAACTCTTTTCCACATTCGGTACATTTCTGTAACAGGACAGGAGATGATATTCCAGTCACATGAATTTTAGTATGTTTTAAAAGTGAACTTTTTTGATTAAAGCACTTTTTACAAATCTCACAATCATATGGCTTTTCTCCTGTATGGATCATATAATGTTGTTTGAGGGCAGAACTTTCAGAAAACTTCTTTCCACATAAATCACATTTATAAAGCTTTGCATCTTCAAAATGAGTCCTTTTATGTTTCCATAACCCAGAATGAGTTCTGAACTCTTTTCCACAATCAGTGCATTTTTGTAACAGGACAGGAGATGTAATTCCAGTCTCATGAATTTTAGTATGTTTTAAAAGCGAACCTTTATGATTAAAGCACTTTTTGCAGATCTCACATTCATATGGTTTTTCTCCTGTATGTATCATATAATGCTGTTTAAGACTAGAATTTTCTGAAAATTTCTTATCACATTGGTCACATTCATAAAGTTTGGCGTTTCCAAAATGAATCCTCTTCTTATGTTTCAACAATCCAGAGGCGCTTTTGAACTCTTTACCACATTCAGAACATTTTCGTAATGAAACAAGTAAAGATACTCCAGATTCATGCATCTTATGGTTTATAAATGGGCACATATAAAAACATTTTCAATCCGCTTCACGTTCATATGTTTGTTTGTTTTTATCATTTTTAGAAAACCTAAAATGTTTCTTATTCTATGTAAGAATAGTGAATTTTTCATATTCTTATTCGTTCATATTTAATACTTCTATGCAGTTTTATCAGCGTCTTGATTAGTTGTATTTGAAACATCACAAATTGCATTTTGAAGTTGAAGTAAACTCCTGGATAATACTTTTTCAAAAATATGGTTTCGCCAGTAATGACTTCAAATTTGTTAATTTAATTAATCCCAATGATGAATACAATTAGCGATTGATTACAACGGTATTTTTATTGTAAATATTCTTCTTTATTTTTAATCCTCTACTCCAAATAACAATTATTTAATTCTCTATTTAAATTTTAATTAATCTTGTAAACTGCTCATTTAGGCTTTTTGGAAAAAAAAAGTAAAATTAAAAAATGATATTTTTTATAATATATTCTTTAAAGTTGCTCAACTGATATAAATTAAAAATAAAATTTAATTTAAATAAAAATAAAATTTACTTTCCTTTACTGTATCAATAAACATAAATAGAAATCGAAAGGGGAAAAGGGAAAAGCACGGAATACGGTCATTTGAAACTCGTATATGGATGGCTTATAGACAATTTTTAGTAAAATGGACCTAATGACTTGTTTTTAAGAAATTAACCAAGTACTTAAGTTTCGAAAGTTGTTCATTTCAAATCAGGTTAAAAAGAGCATCAAGCCAAGATTTTTTCACATCAGCTGAACTTTAATGATTGTCGTTCATTCCGAACCTTGTCAGTGGCTTCGGCCCCACAAAAAGAACGATAAATTCCGGAATATCAAAATCGACTAGTCAAAGGGGTCAACCATAGCCTCCGGGAAATAAAAATCCAGTCAGGATTCTTAGACAGCTATGGTCCAATTAGTCGGACCTAGATCGATTAGTGTGTTACCGTAAGGAAAAAGAAATGAGACGCGCGCATCGCCACTATAGAGGCAGCAGAGGTCCAGTTTTTATTAGCGGCAAGAGCTTGGAATGCTTTTTTATAAATCTTAAAATATTTTTTAGCTTATTCTCAGATGTTATTTAATATAAGAGTAATCCTGAAATCATTTTTATTACATTTTTATGATTCAATTTCAATTAAAATCTCACCCTTTCAATCTGCATAGTCTGATCATTTCTGCCCTAATTTCCTTTTTTTTTTAATTTTCAAAAAAAAATTTTTTTTAATCTGATTACTTATCTTTTTATATACGTTTTAACGATTTTCTCCAACTAAATATTTGTTAAAATGGGGGGGGGGAGAGATTGCAAGATTTCACATTTTAGTAACAAATCTCAGAGAGCCAAAAATAAGTCATATTCACCATTCTAATCACTTTTACTATGACTTGCATGATGGGAGTTGGAAAATTTTGTTTTTGCTTTTTACTTTGTTCACCCGATTCGGACGTACGAAAATTCTACAGCCATTTTTCTCATCCCACATTGTAGCTGACTGGGAATGATGATTCTTCTCGTAAAGATTCAACACACCAAAATAGCAAGTAACTTATTTACTAATACTCAATGCATCAAGCTTAAGAAAATTGGAGAATGAGTAGTTGATATTTCTTATGTCAGTAAAATATTCTTTTTAGTCCATTGTTATTTTTTCACATGGTAAAGCTCAGTTTTTAGAGTCCACGAATTCTTTATAATCTTCGGTTCATTACAGATAATTTTTGTTTTCATATGTTTAATTTATTTCAATTTATTTTTTTGAAAATTGTAGTTTAACTATCTTTTATTTTCACCACTATTCTCTTCCCCCTCTTTTATGTAAGTGAAGAAAGATTTTTTATTCATTTTTAGACGGTAAAATACTTAGTTTGAAAATTGCAGAATTGGAAACTAAATATTAATAAATAATGAATGATTCCATAGAACATTGCTTGGCATGTTCTTTTTTTCATAGGGGTTTGAACCTAGAATATATATAGATAGAGAGTGAGAGATAGTAATAATGGAAAATGGATAGTGGATAGTAAGTTTGGAGAATGGACTGCCAGTATTTCTCATGGAAAAATGCTGTAATGCTGATATTTTTCACAATATGATAAGAGATTTGATAAATTTAGATAAAATATGAATAATCTTGATTGTTTTTCTTTTTATCAAATATCTAAAAAGCAAATTAGAATGCAAATTTGCTGCATGGATGAAAAAATATGTGCACGTTAAAACATGAAAAATTTGATTAACTTGAAAGTAAAATTATAACTTTTTCATATGATTTATGTTGTATATTTACTTAAAAATGATATTTTTTTTTTTTTGCATATTCAATACTTTCTTGAAATATTTATAATTATTACTCGTTAGTAAAATCTACGTACCTTAGTTGAGGAAGATGTTTGCTAGAGTCTATCGTCTTAAAGATTTTACTCATCATGTCGATTACACTTTACAAAAACACACTCATAAAAACAACCCTGCTAAAGCTGTCTCTGCTATTAACCGAATATGGGTGGTTCTTTCAGAAATTAACTAGCCAGGACAGTAATTTAAACTTTTTCAGTTCCATAATAGCACTAGTCCTGTATCGTATAATTTATAATCTGTCTATTCAAATCTTGAGATCTATTCAGAAGTTATATATAAAGAAAAATTTATTATCTATTCACTCACCTGCTTATACCCTTTTATTTGAAGATGGATTTTTTATAAAATTAATCATCGCATTTTACAATATATATCTAAAATACTTGTCATTAAAAATCTTCCCGTTGGTGTGGCTGAGAAGTTTGGAAAGCTGATGTCGGTTCATATTTTATTTTCACCCTCTGACTATTAAAATTACGAGGTCAGTTTCAACATAGCTGAAGTTTAAATCGAAATAAAAAAATAAAATTAGCCAGACATTAGACAATTAGATATTTTATAACTGTTGAGTGTTGTAAATTCCCACCCTATCAGGTGTAATTTGTGTTGAAACGTAAAATAATTTATTGAAAACTTTGAAATTATTGGAATTTTTTTTAAACAATTGTTCATTTTTGCGTATTTATCAAATTATATGTGTCGGGATATACAATGAGAAGCGGTGTGTGATATTTGCATTACAGTTTTATTAAGAGAACATCTTTTCGTGAAATAATGTATAATCTCAAAAATAAATGATTCAATCAAAGGATTTCGATCAAAAATGTTTGAAGTAAGATTCGAATTTAAATCCGAGATTAAACCTTTGTTTTATAAGGGTTTGAATAACACTCTTTGCCTTAAAAGGTAAATTCGGAAACACAGTAAAAAAAAAAAAGAAAAAAAAATCTAGCAAATGAGCGCACTTTTAGAAAAAGTTGCAACCGCTGAAGCTCTTGTGTTACTTGTAGTAAATCAAACCACATGACAGTGTGTAACTGTGGGTGAATTATTCACTAAGCTTAAATCCTAATTTAGTCATTCCACAATATCTCTTTTAAAGATTTGAAAACAATATTTACATATGGAGAAAAAGTCAGAAATTTCTGAAAATATATAAGTAAAGGATTATATAGATGTGAGAGATTTATATATAAATTGAGGCGTTTGGTATCTATAATTTGGCAGCATTATAGAAGTGTTAATTACAGATTCCATTTTAATGCCATAGATTTTTTTAAATGCATAGACTAAATTTTCTGGATCATAAAATTGACACCAATAAACTATATAAGACTGATAAGAAAATTTCAGTAGTGATAAAAGATCCTAATCCAAGGAAGGTAGGAAGCAAAAAATTTCAAAGTACTTAGAAATATCTATGGTAAATTTTATAAAAAAATTAACCATCATAAATATTCTTAATGATTTGGCAGAAAAGATGCTAAATTTAAATGCTGAAAGGACTGTCTTTGAAAGATTAAGATTGAAATATATTCATCATTGGTCTTGGTATATTGTGGTTGAGAACTTAAATATAGCAAATAATGCAGCACCAATTCGGTTTTTATTGCGTTTTTTATTCATATGTATATGAAAGAGGTATTGGATAAATAAAATTAGAGAAATAGAGTTCAAGAATCATGAACGACAACAAATCCTGAAGATTGAAGATATTCCAGCGGAAGATAGTATCCAACAGGAATGGAAGCATCCTTCGTGGAATGGCTAAGTATGGGAACTACTAAAATTTTGCTGGTGGAATAGGTCGAGTTGGCTCAACTATTTGCCAGCTTTTGATTCACTGATTTTGATTGGCTCGAAATTTGATACGTATCTACATTACAGATGTTAATTCTACATGCCGAATTTTATCTATTTATTTTCTTCGCTTTGTATTATCATATAAACTTATATTCGAAACACCGGACGGACATATTTCCACAGATTTTTCTAAAAATTTGCTAGAAGTCTGCAAATTTGACATATACCAAATTTCATCAACCTAGCTTAAAGAATTTTAAAGTTATTTTTGTCACAGGCAGACACATGGACATCTTCCAAAAATGTGTTTTTCCAATTCAGGGGATCTGCAAACACATTTCCAACTGCAGATTAGTTAAAATCTCGATTCCAATTTTTGGATGATTATAATACTTTCTCTTAAGCTACGCATACGAGAAAATAATAAAAGCGAATGCGCATGCGTGCTTGCGCTCCACCTAGAGCAATTAAATATGGCACATATAGGTTGGAGGTAGGAACGTGTCTGGTAAAAAAAGTTCTAAAAGTTTCTAAAAAATATTCTAAAAGTTTAATATATCTAAATCAGGGAGTGAAAATAAAAATGGAAATTATGATAAATATAAAGAAAGGATTTAATTAAATTTTTTATGTCTGAATATCAAATATATTTTTGATAAGTTATATGCATTTAATGAAACTGGTCATATTAACTCTGAAAAATTCATTATCTAATCCAAACAAATCTTTGTCTGATTATCAAATATGTTTTTGATAATAAATTTAACTCTGAAACATGCATTATTTAATCAAAAAGAATTGCAATCTGAATATCAAATATATTTGTTTTGAAAATTTGTGAGTATTTTGATCAAATTGATAATAAGAATTATGGAATGCAAAATATTTAAATCAGCGAATCAAGTTATTGTTATTATTAATCAAATTATTATTATTATTTATTTATGTGGCATTTTTCCAGAAATATTGTAATAAAAATTTATTCTTTTGTGTGTATTAGCAGAAATTATACTATAGGATAAATATACTCTAGGGGAAAAAAAAACTATTATTTATATTTATTGTCATTTTACTTCTTAAGTAAATGAATTCTTTAGTTTTCAGATAGAATTAATCAAGAAAATTTTTTATTTGCACTTTTTAGTGCATAAAAATTTCCTAAACGGGGAAGGAAGCTGTACTGAATTGATAGCAATTTCATAATCAAGATAAGAAATGAAAGCTGTATAATTTATAAATCATTTTATTTTAAATGTTATCATACATACTGTACAAACGATATATAAATATTTTTATTAAACAAAAAGACCTTAAGTTACATTTGCCACACGCTTGCTATAAATATCTTCCACTAAACTTCACAGGTTATGGCTCCTTCAATCTCCTTGGCTTTTATTAGCATTTAAAAATCAGAAGATTGTTAGAAGAAGAATATCAATTTTTAAAAAAATAATAAACACCAGAAGCTTTTAGTTCCTTCTTCTGTATGAATCTGTAAATAAGTTTTAAAAGCAACTGATGAGAAAACAATTAATTACAAATGTTGCATAGATACAATTTCTCATTGTATACTTATAAAAATCTGTTTATGAAATTCAATTCAGCGAAAATGCTTTATTTCAAATGTTTCATTCCAATAGGTTTTTCTTTTGTATGCATTTGCAAATGTAATTAAATAAAGCCAACCCAAAAAAGGATATTTTTTTTTTTAAATATAGTAACAATAATTCTTCTTTTGTATGCATCCGCTAATGATTCTGCCATGCTGAGAGACTTTAACCAACTTTATAATGCTTATCACAGATAAAAGATTTCTGTTTCTTTTGTGTCCGTAAATATTTTTTAAATTAGAGGCAGAGAAATAGCTTCATTACAAATGTCGTTTGCATGCGGTTTTTCTTTTGTATGAGTCATTAAATGCTTTTTTAAACTCCGGTTCTGAGAAAAAGCTTTATTACAAACATCACATGGAAACGGTTTATCTTTTGTATGCGTCCGTAAATGCGTTTTTAAATTCTGGTGCTGTGAAAATGTTTTATTACAAATGACACACGTGTAAGGCTTCTCATTCGTATGCGTTCGTAAATGTATTTTTAAAGATCGATCCAAAGAAAATGCTTTATTACAAATGTTGCATTCGAATGGTTTTTCTTTTGTATGCGTCCGTAAGTGCGCCATTAAAGAAGCCTGCACAGTAAATGCTTTATTGCAAATTTCACAAATAAACGGTTTTTCTTGCGTATGCGTTCGTAAATGTATTTTCAAATTATACTGCTGAGAAAATGTTCTATAGCAAATATCACAGGCAAACGGTTTTTCTTTCGTATGCGTACGTAAATGTTTCTGTAATAACGCATTTAAAGAAAACGTTTTATTACAAATGTCACATACAAACGGTTTTTCTTTCGGATGTGTTTGTAAATTTATTCTTAAATTGTGCTGCTCAATACTCGTTTCACTGAATACGTCACATGGATACGGTTTCTCTTTTGAATGAGTTATTAAATGTGCTTTTAAACCACGATTATAAGAAAATGCTTGATTACAAAAATCGCACACAAAAGGTTTCTCTTTCGAATGACTTCGCAAATGAGATTTTAAATTTGATCTTTGGGAAAATGTTCTATTACAAACATCACATGCGTAAGGTTTTTCATTCGTATGTGTCCATAAATGTTTTTTTAAACTTTGGTTCTCAGAAAATGACTTATTGCAAATATCGCATGTAAACGGTTTTTCTTTTGTATGCGTCCGTAAATGCGACGTTAAATGTAGCTGCCGATAAAATAATTTATTACAAATATGGCATACAAACGGATTTTCTTTCGTATGCATGCGTGAATGTGCCTTCAAATTGTACTGCTGCGTAAAAGACTTATTGCATATACTACATGTATATGGCCTGTTCTTCGTATCATTCCCTAAATGTGGCTTTGAATTTTCATGTGGAAACGCTTGGCTATAAAAATCCCTCGTGCAAGGCTTCTCCATTCTGTAAACAATAAAAGAATTAACTTTTCAAAACCATAGTATCCTGAAAAGCTCTAGTTCATATGTTACAATAACATAGTTTTCATTTAGTTTCAACAAGCAAACGAAATTTTTAAATTTTATAAAACCAATTTTCTGGATGAATAGATGACAAACTTGAGTTTGCTTCTTCGTATGAGTCAAAGGCTTTACCACCAAATTTGCTTGATGGAGACACGAACAGCCAAAAGAATAAAATTTCGGTTTTGCGTGTGTAAACAAAAACATTTACAAATGCATAATAAAAAAAATATATAGTTTAAATAAAAAAAAGTTTCAAACACATCAATATTAGAAATCGTTCTTTTCTGTCTTGTGGCATTCGATTTCATCCAAGGTTTGTCTTCCCTTCCAACACCCCAGATCTGTGGATGTCCAAACGATTTCGCTATTTTATCGTTGTCACTGTCTGTAAGAAATATGTGATGCCACTTAAGACGCTTTCACTATCAAAGTACACTTCGAAATTGCATCATTCATCCAGATTCTTCACTACGGAAACACTTGAAAAACCTAAATAATATAAAGAGATTAATGTCATTTTATGCTCTAAATGTTAAAATCAAAAATAGAGAATGCTCCAAAACTGAAATCTTCAACAAAACAACTTACAGCTTTGTTTTTTTAATCATTTTAAAGTCGCTTCTTTTATCATTCAGTTTTTCATTTTAACCAATAATTGCATGATTATTTGTTTTGAAATTTAAAAAATCGTTTATTATAGGAAAATAGTCATAGGTTACGTAATAAATATATCTAGGTAATAATATGGTATATTTATTTTGAAAAAAGCTGTATGTAGATTTTTGTTAACATACAGTATTTTCCAAAAATTTAGCTTGGATGTAATGTCAAATACAACGTCAAACGTTGATAGCTTGCATGATAACAGATGAAAAATAATTTTTTAACAATCAGATAGATCACTCCTTTATAGGGATTTCGAAAATAGAAACTATCTCTTCAGATAACACACTAATGTTTCTCCTCCATCACATTGAAATGTAAAAAAAACGATATAACTTACCCGCCAAAAGTAATGTCAACTTTTTTCTTTCATACATGATTTATTGTCTATGGTTATCAACGTGCATTCGGAAACTGATACATTTAGACTTTTGAATAAAATTAAGTGGAAATGGATGCAGACAGATGGAGATCAATCAACAATATACATTTAAGGGTTAAAAAGACGTTTTTCAGTTTGATTTAACTAGCAAAAACTATTGGTTATAATACAATTCTTTATTTTAAATACTTTTATTTAACTTGACTTATTCTACGCTTGCACAATATGTTGTAAAATGCGTTGTTTTGTTTTATATTTTACACTTACTCCTGATGATTAAAGTTTTGAACGCTTGAGCACTGGTGTTTCTAGGGTGGCAATTCATTAATTTGCAATATGATCTTTATTTACTTTAAACAGCTACAGTTCGATCAATTTTTGTTATAAAACAACGGGGCATTTCAACTGTATGTGTTATAGTGTAAAGAATATTTTATCAAACATGACTAAACGAGGAACTACAAAAATAATAATGTTGTGATTTTCAGAACTTTATTTATTGATTCAAACAATATAAAATACAATACTTTCCTTCACTCAAAACATTATTCTAATTGTAAGTATACGTTTACTTATAAGATTTAATAAATAAACTATTGGACCATAATTAGAATGGAGACCCTATAACTCTCAAATAATCAACAGATTAAAAATTTTAAAATAATCGTTCATCGAATAGTAAGAAGATTTAAAGAAAACAAAAAGCCAAATGATGTACCAAAGCCCTTCTCCGAAAATCTTGACCCAAATCTATTTTACAATAATAATAATTAAGAAAATATTTCTAAAAAATATCTTGTACTTAATACGAAACACCCTATCATGCTATAAGAAAGCCAATTAGAATTCCTTCATGGAATTATACGAGTGTTCACTGTATACATTTATATATGGCAAAGACGATCAAATAATCAGAACTAGAAAAAAATGCCAATATCCTTCATTGCTTTGTTTCAGAAGAGGATGAATAGGGAGAAAAAAAAACTATTCTAAAGGGTGTCCCAAAAATAACTCAAGATTTGAATTTGCCATCATTCGTGCAGTAAAATGTTGGCAATCCGATTTTTTTTAACCACATTTTTGACAAAATTCAAATCAGAAAGCATAGAATTGTGTTTCTATGGAAATCCAGTGCCAAATACAAAATCAAAATAAGCTAAAAGAAAATATTAGCAAGCCCCAGCACATAAACTTTTGCTATAATCCAGCATCAAAAAATGTAGATAAAATATGAAGTTTCCACTTCCATGACTGTATTATGTTCATGAAGACTCAAATTAAAACTAATCATTAAAACTAGATTGAAATAAATGACAATCTACTAGCAGAAAAAATAATAGATTTGAAAATAAAATATAAAAAATTTTCAAGAAAGAACTTAAGTGATATCCATATGTGCTAAGTTTGCTCATATTTATTATTTGCATGAAGGAAAAAAAAAAAAAAAAAAGACAGCAAAGTTTGCTAGACATCTAAAGAACATTACTGTATTCTGTAAACAACTATTATACATGAAGATATTTTTAAAAAAACACCCCTTTAGTCTGCAGTTTCAAAATACAAAACACTATCTACATAAATTAATCATGTTGATTTCTTATTTATATATAAAACACATTAACTTTATCAAATTTGATTTCTTATTGTTTAAATATGTCATTCTATCTCTGACAAATAATTTTGAATTTGTTAAAAGCAAAATAAAACAAAAATGTTTTATCCGAATGAAAAATGTTACTAGCATATGAACTTCAGGATTCAAAAATAAATTTAAAAAATACTTAAATGTGAATAATTAAATAAAATGCTTTTGAAAAATAAACTACATGCTTATACTTTTTTAAAAAAAATACTTGCTTGGTGAATTTTTTTTTTACTCTAAAAAGATTATTTATAGACAGAGATAGTATTTTGTGTATATTTTATAACGTCACAAAAATATAAAACTACTTCTATTTTTTTAATATAAATGATAATTAACTTTAAAAAAAAATTCAAACAACAATAAAATCAATATTCTACAGATATATAAATTACAGTCAATTTGATTAATCAGCTAATAATAACCAGTCAATATAATAAATTTATCAATCACTCTGATTGGTTATTACAGTGGATGCCAATTATAGTGGCTGCTCTAGATTCAAGCCAAAATGATCACTACATCCGAATGATCAGTACTGCCAAAATGTATTAAAAATAATATAATTCAGTAGGAATACAAGAATGCCAAATAAAC
>JAPMOR010056078.1:8042-29377 GCA_026543865.1 Argiope aurantia | reverse complement strand
ATTTCTTTTTGGTTAGATTGCCATTTGGTTATAAATATATATTTAATCAAATAAAAGTTTTCTCCAGTGTTCTTGAATAAAAGCTCTTTATAAAAAATATCAAAGTGTAATTAATTGAAAAATCATATGTGCAAACGCAAATTAACCGGGCTCAAAATGCTGAATAAACATGATTCTGTTGAGGCGACAGATATCGTTGTAAAGCTTTCTAACTTCCCTTTCATCGAAGTGTAGCGCCGCGTCTTCAAAAAATGATTAAACTCCGCGCTTTCCCTTTGGTATTTAAACTCTCATTAATCAAAACCCGTCAAAGTAATTGGACCGTAAATTGTAATGCGATAGTCTATTTTTACCCGGGTCGAAAAATTGCCGACCGCAGCGGCGCAAATAAACCGGGATTTGTAAAGCAAATAAAGTTAAATGGGGGAACTCACTTTCGGGAAGGACGAATAAAGCGTCGCAGATGTCGGAAATAACTCTAAAATGTTGCCTCATATAAATGGACGAGCGATCGTAAAAATTTTGCTTATGCGGTTTTGCCTTCTTTTTATGGTGGGACCTTAAATTCAAAACTAAATGGAAAGGAAATGTAATGGCCGCGCTCAGCTTTCGGCTGCTCCAAAACAATATTATGAATGGGATTTTCTTCAGAAAACTGAACAGAAGTGCTTTTTCTCGTGAAAAACAATGAAATTTTGAGCCGTTTTCAGGGAGGAGGTAAATAAAGGAGATGAGCATAAAAAGTTTTCTTTCGCGACAAGAATTGATTTGAAAGATTTGGGAGCAGAGTGACTCACTTCTTTTAACAAGTTCGTTTTCGGGAGTAATCAAGGTGAAACCGTTCTTTGGGGGACTTTAACCATTCTAAAATATGTTGTTTTCTAAAGTTTAGCTTAGTTATATTAACGTCCCGTTGTTTTAAAACAACACTAGGTCTCTTTTGTGACAGACCTCGTAATTTTGAACCGCGGTCAGATGACGAAGATGACACCTGAATCGGCACTCCACTCTCCAAACTCCTACATCACACCAGCAATAGATCGTTTGGAAACGACGGATTTAACGAGCTTACACGACGATCTTTTGTGATACGAGTCTCGAATTTGAAACCCTCCGGGTCTGACCTTACCATCAGGCCACCGCGACCCGTTGTTTTTTTCAGAACTTTTATACAAAAAGTTTAATGATATCTTAAAGTTTCAATTAATTTCCCACTTAGATGTTTAAAGTTACACTTTGTACATTTAATTAATTCGATTTGCATCGTATTTCGATTCTGTACACCTATTTTAAGATATGTCAGTTTGAACAGTCTTCGAGCAAGACGCTTGAATCGAACTTCCACGCCATTCCAACGAGAGAACTTTGAAAAATTAACGTGTTAAAAGCCATGCCAATATTGCCTTCTTTTCCATTTGTCCACGGTCTCCATTGATGTTTGCACTCAACATGTTTGCCACGTTTTAATTAAACTCATTAAAACATTTTGATAAGGAAAAACCGAGGCGCTTTTATTAATTTATTAATAGAAGGTAATTTTTTTGTTTATATCGTATTTTATACGGCCAGTCACCGGTGATTGTCCCTTTACGAAAAATTTAATGCCAATCAAATCAATCTCCAGTGACTAATGCCACTCGAACGGAGAATTCAATGTCTGTTGTCGATGGTTGATCCGTCGGGACCAAACGTCCTCCCACTGGTGTGGTGTGCTGTGGAAGTTTGGAGATTGGGTGCCAACTCAGGTATCATACTCGTCATCTGACCGTGGATCAAAAACAGACATTTCCGTCCCAAAATGGCCCTAGTGTTGCTTTAAAACGGGACATGAACATAACTAAATTAAACTATCGATAGTGGAGGTAGCGTTTAACATGTTAATATTCTAATGAACTATAAACGCGATGGATTTTTGATGGAATTAAATCTAAAATCCATTTGTGTTGAAACCGCGTCTCTAAGATAAGACCATCATAGGTTAGGATCGAGGAGAGGTTATGTTTGTAAAAATATAAAAGTTTTATAATTTTCTGTATGGGTTTATATTACATTATGATCTATCATTTTAAAATGTTCCGGAAAATTGAGTTGAATTAATTCATTTTAATGGGAAAGTAAGATTAATTAATTTATTGGGATCCAGATGAACCAATTTTCACCAAACTAGCTTAAGTATCATGTATTGTAGGTTTTCAAATTCTTTACATAACATAGTTTGGCTAATAACTGCTAACTTGAAGAGGATAGAATAACCTGAAAGAGGGTAGAAGAGGGTGAAAGATAATAAAGAAACATTTTTCTCTCCATTTCAGTATGATGCTTAGCTGAATTTTTTGAAAATTATAGGTTGGCTTTTACATAACAATTTTTCTAAATTATTCTGAATGAAGTTTTAAGTTTCGTATATTGTTGCTGACCCTAAAGTCTATCTGGCGATAGGTAATCAAAGTTTACTCAGTAAACTTTTCCAACTGAACAAAATAGGCTAAACTTTTCCAACTAAGCAGATTTTCAACTAAACAAAATAGGCAGCTGCCTAGGGAGGCTGGACCGAGTTGTGTCCACAGGCAGAGCGATCAAATAATGTTATCAATTTCCAAATAAATTAACTTGTAAGAATTCTAATTCCATGAATTATATAATATTAGGATTACAATACAAGTTTATTTAATAATGGTTTTAATAGTTAAATATAAACTAAATGAATTTATCAGTATTAATTACCTAAAAAAGTGGAAAATTAATTATTTATAATATCTTGTAATAATAATTATTCATTTAATTTGTATATTACATTCTTCCTGACATAACTTGTAAAATAGTAATTTTCAATCTTATATTCATTTAAAATTATATTTCCGCATAATCTCATTCCAATAATTAAATGCTTTAGTTCACAAGTAAGGAAATTATTAGGCAATAATTATGAATAATTTGCCAAATTTCTTATTTCTTTTATTCTTTTTTTATGTATTTGTAATAATTTCTACTTATTTTACGCTCTTAAAATAATTATCTAATCGTTCGAATTCCGACTTCGCTTTAACTTGTATATAATCCGAACAATTATTTTTCTGCCGAATCGAAAGAGTATTGGCAAATTCCTTTTTGAAAACATATAAGTTCAAACCACTTTCTCATGGTCTTATTTTATTTTCTCTCTTCTTAATCTTCCTCTGCAATGTACTTTGAAAAATAAACACGCTTGAAATAAAAATCTTGATAACAGTTAAAAATTGGATTATTTCCTTAAAATTATGAAAAATATAAATTGTTAAAAAAACTCGCGATCATTTCTTCAAAGAATGTCTTACATACACATTAAAAGCAAATAAATAAAAATATTTTTTTTACAAAATTATTTTTAAAAAAATTAAAACTTTTAACACTTTGATTCAGCTTTGATTCAGTTGAAATATGAAACCAAATTAACCAGAAATTAAAAGACGGGTCTCTAAAAGGATGCGACCTAAAGCAGCAAAATGCCTAACTTTTGTCTCTGTCTATTTTGAAATATCAATAGTTAAAAAAAATCAAAACTGATGTTATTCAAACAAAAAGTATGTCAGTATATTTTTAAAAGAAAATAAATATGACAAACATTTTGTGATTCAGGATAATTAGATATTAGAATAAGACTCTAAAGAAAATTTTAAAAAATTAACGACTTTTAAACACGACTGAATTTAAATGAAAATTTATTTTTTGACTTAGCATTCATCAAATAAATTTTGAAATTTAATGAATAAATCAATAGTACATTCAATTAACAGAACCAAATTTATATTCGATATATTTAAAACAAATAGTAATACTTTCACAATGAATACGAAGTGAATTTTTAAATTATTATTTAAAAGAGATCATTATCAAGATCAAATATTTTTACTAAGTGTTAGTTTAATTCTTTAAAATTTATATCAATGTCATACGTCAGATTACAGTTTCTAAAAGTGGAAATCGCAACTGTCAAGGGTGAGGTTATATTGCCACGTAATAAGTATTTTCTTCTGGCGGCAGCCATTTTAGGTTACCTTTCGATAATATATCACTTCCTTATAACAATAACAATCTGAGAACCATTAATTTTGTCAGAGGCCAGAAGTATGGCAAGTTTGATTTCTTATCAAAGAAATAGAGAAGCCATCCTTTCACATTCGCGGCAGAAACACATCAATAAAATGCGGCCCTTTTGTGGGTTTTATCACGTTCCCGCCTTATTGCCAAAACGTGACAATTTTGCTTTGTGTTCGCGCATGCTCTCTTGGTCGATTAAAGGAAAGAGTCATAAATGCAGGGAAAGTTACATACCTTGTTTATCTCTGACTCTAGTTCAGATTAATAGCAATACAACTGATACTGACTATGATGTATGTAATATTTTGAGGCCAAATTTGAAAGTTTTGATCTAAACCCGCAAAGGCTGATACTGATTGTGTCGTATAGCTACGGTGTTTGTCAACTTGCCCCTTTATAATTAGTCCTGAATATGGTTTTGATGTATTTAATATTTGAGGCCAGGTTTGAAAACATTTTGATCTAAACTAGCAAAGGCTGATAACAATAACAGCTGGTACTGATTGTATGATTCTGATGTATTTAATATTTGAAGCCAGGTTTGAAAACATTTTGATCTAAACTAGCAAAGGCTGATAACAATAATAGCTGGTACTGATTGCATGATTCTGATGTATTTAATATTTGAAGCCAGGTTTGAAAACATTTTGATCTAAACTAGCAAAGGCTGATAACAATAACAGCTGGTACTGATTGCATGATTCTGATGTATTTAATATTTCTGGTACATGAACAAAATTTTGATATAAATAATTGAAATTCTCTAAAATAGAATTTTTATATTTCGAAAACAAGTTTTAATTTCAGTAAATTTTTTATGCGTCTCATTACCAGTATACGACATAACGAGAACTAGAAACCTTTGACGACTAGCTTCTTTGGCCACTTTATTGATTTTAAAGGTAGTAAAACACTTAATAGTAAATGCATTTTTTTAAAAAAATATTCAGCATGTTGTATGATACGATTGAAAGACATGAAATGAATCGAAGCAGTTTTCTACAAATTACTGGAATGCAAATTAAAAAGTGAATATAATATGAAATAAAAGAAGAATTGAAAATCCTTCTTCCCTGCTTTCTCCAAAGTAAATAATTTTTTTTAGCTTAAACCCTTTTTAAGTAAAAAAGTAAACATTTTTTAGCTTAACCCTTTGAGTCACACCGGCACATATATGTCCCACTGATATTTAAATCATTCGAATCACCCAGAGGTATAAGTAAACCTTAGTATCACCCAAAAGTATAAGTAAGTGGGAAATTTATCGAAACACATGTCCTAATGGTTTTCTGTGATTGCATTCATATGTTAGGGCAATTTTGTTTCGTATCCGCTGAATTTTATATGGTCACCTCAAAGCCAATGGGACACATGTGCCCCATTTAAAAAGCACCACAGAGGCACATATGTCCCACCTCCAAAATTACACCTATAGTTAATTTTTGTTTTTATTTTAGCAGAATATAGTTATTGATACTTTATTTAATCAAATAGAGCCCTAAATTATCAAAATTTTGTAAAATAAAAACCTGGTATTGAAAGGTTAACTTTAACACTGGTAAAAGTTAACGTTTCGTTTTTTTTTTTTTTTTTTTTTTGATGGATGAATTCGAATTTTATTATCAAATTGTTTCAAATCGAAATCAAATTAAATTTTAAAATATATATATTAAAAATAAAGAAAATAATTGCACAGAAATGAAATTGATATCAATATGAAGATACTTTTTTTTTTAATTTTGAGGGGATGCAATAATTGTTCTTGGGAAATTATAGTTTTGGAAGATATGAATATCAGTTTTCATATGAAAGTCATAGCGATTACTCATATCGGACTGATTAAGCCATTTTTCACCCTCAATCAAACTTGTCCGCTTGTTTCTAGAATCGTGATTTCTTTTTCATATTCTTTTTCTTTAACTGAATGAAGGTTTTAATGAAACGGAAAGCCCACTTCCCAGAAATACTAATAATATTTTGCAGCTGGATTAAGCGAAATGTTGAATTAAGTGAAGCTGTAAAATGAAGAATGAAATACGTATTATATTAATTATATTTCGCAGCAATATATTAAAAGTGCATGATCGCTTGATGACTTCGCAATCTTCCATGCTCACTTTCACTAAATTCCGTGAAATCCATCTAAACATGCAAAACTGTTCTCGCAAACAGGATAATAATATTTTAATATAAATATTATTACCTTGAACAAATAAAATTAATATCAATAACATAGACAACTTTATTGAAGATTAATTCGTGGGAAATTTGAATGAAGTATACGATGATTAATACGATAATTATGTATAATTACCATTGTAAATAATCATCATAGCTGTTTTTTTCTTATGAAATAAATAAAGTATAGAACTCTGTTTCCCACATCAGAATATCATTTTTGAAAGTTTTTTAGTTAGCCTACATGATAGCGAGAAATCCTGAAATGAAAGAGGGTCAAAATACATTCCAAATAATAAAAATTTCGGATATGCAAATTTTTTTTCTATTTCTATTTATATGTTATTTTAACAAACAAACAAACAAAAAAAAGGAACAAACTCTTACTGCATTATCTGGCACATCTGTTGTTATAACTAGGCACTTTCGACTTCCATCTGCGCCAACTGCACCGCCAAGTCGCTAAGTTGTTCGACAGCTGGCGGCAAATCCAGGAAATCAGCTGAGATCGTTTGTCGATTAATTAAAAGGATCATCAAGGCAAAGGGGAAATAAATCGGAAATAAAACCAGGCCCGTAATGAGGAAAGGGAACTTTCCACCAGCTGATTTCGGAACTTTCATTAGCGGGGGAAGGCGTAATTAATAGAATTGACGTCATCAATTTCATCTCTCTTTCCTGAAAATGCGGGAAATATAGTTTTATTACGACAGGTTTGGCAACCAATGATGGAAGATTAAACAGATGATGAAATAACAAGCCTAAGTCATAATCAAGTAACGCAAATTACTAAAAAAAAAAAGCCAGATAACTTTGGATGATCTGAAA
This sequence comes from Argiope aurantia, assembly GCA_026543865.1. Taxonomy (NCBI): domain Eukaryota; kingdom Metazoa; phylum Arthropoda; class Arachnida; order Araneae; family Araneidae; genus Argiope; species Argiope aurantia. The sequence goes on along the minus strand of JAPMOR010056078.1, from coordinate 22,294 downwards.
AATAATTGAGATAGTCGAATTGCATCAAAATGGATGTATTTTCAGTCATTAAATATTTTCTTAGAAAAAGATTATTTCTATTCCCCTATTTGCATATATTTTCCATTCTTCTGTTTTGAAATGCCTAAAGTAATAGTTGGTATTCAACCCCCACCTTATACTTATAAAAATCAAGAGATAATTGTTAGATTAGTGCCAATTTAATTTAAGTTTCTCTAAATATCGTATTGAAAAAAAATTGAGCGTGACTACATAGAACAGCACCAAGCAATGGACAATTTAATGTAAGATGTTGTTTGTTATGTAACTCTTATGTCTTGAATATGGCCTTCAGATAAGGTTTGTAGAAGAATTTTATAGTTTAGTTTTTTTTTAATGTAGAGACAAAAAATATAGATGCATTGAATCGTCTATAATAAGGCATTCTATAAACGTAGACGCAAAGCAGGAGACAAATTAAAGGAACTTCTTAAAAATGCAGCATTCTAAAATTTTGGGCATCACATAGCATCCCAAATAAACTACCACATCTTTTTCAAAGCTAACATTTTTCTTATTTACTGTTTAAATTCAGAAGGAATCTTTGTTAGATTACCCTAATTTTGATAAACATGAAACAATTTAACTGTAGGTTTCTTTCTTCTTCTGGTATTCAGTAAGAGATGCATAAGTGTGTATTATTATTTCAAGCAATTTCTCTAAGAAGGTAACTTATTTTATAACTAAGCCATACCCATTTCTGCTTCCGATTGCAAAGTATATACTCCTAAGTCGTTTTAAAGATAGAAAATACTTTTTATTTGCCATGAATATTTGATACTTGGATTCTGTAAGATATGTTAATCTGAATGGGATTAATTGCACCGAAATTAAAAAAAAAATGTTCCCAACATAACATTTTGAACATTTTAGAAAGTTTCCCTGCTCAAATATATAAAAAAATACTATGATTTCAAAACTATAATTGAAATTTCTTATCGAAAATCTGCTAGACCATATTTATTTATTTATTAAAAGTAATTCAGTAAAATCCATTGTTAATTATTTCGTGTTTGCATATAGGAAGAATAAAATAAAATTTTTTGCCGGAATGGGAATCTAACATGGCAAAATTTAACATTATTAATTTTAATCATATTAATTAATTAATTTTAACTTTGTTTATCGTTCTGCAATCTTTATTGTTGCACTGAATTTTAAACGCGTAATTAATATAAATCAAGACATATAAGAATATACTGTTAATAGTTAAATATTTAATATTGGAACACACAGAATTTCATCAGAAATTTGGAACTAACAAATATTTCTTGAACATCTAATTTCTTGTAATTAATGAATGAAAACATTTTTTTTTGAAAACTTAATAATGTTATGAATTCATAATATGCGTACATGGATAAATAAGGAGTGTAGAAGGGCCGATTTTGTCGTCATTCTTATTGAAAGAAGGTGTTATGGTATTAAGGAGGATCATAATATTTTGAAAGTTTATAACAGCATTAATTAATGAAACACTCCATTAAAGAGACAGATTATTACTTAGCGCAGCCGAATTAACAATTTCCGCAGCGAGCAGTAAAACTAGTGGTGCATTAATAAGTTATCATGGCGCGACATCAATGTATATAATATATGAATGAGTAATACTTTGCCATGTTATTTTGTGAATAGAACGTGAACTAAATTTTAATTGGATTTACGCCATCGGGGGGATATGCTGTAAAAAAAAAAAAAAAGAGAGGCTCTCAGCTGAGTTCACAGTTGCGTATTTAACTTAAAAGGGGTGGAAATCATGGGCATTAAAATATTCTATTATCCATGGTTCCATTATTATGAAGGACAGAAAAATAAATATAACTAAGCGAAACACCGCATTATAACGAATAACTTCTAGATTTAAAAATGTTAGTTAATTGCAATCCTTTAGCAGTTATGGATTGAAAGATCCTTCAAAAGTATTCTAAAGAACCTAGGTTCTTTAGAATACTTTTTAGCCTATTAATGTGATATTTCCTTGAAAATATTCCTTTTCTCCTCTTAGCTCGAAGCCTTAAGAAATTGCAAGCGTAAATAGAGAGAAGATGAACTTTTCATCATTTTATATCTCGGAATGAAGAAAAATTCACTTTTGCCTATTGGCTTGGCGAAATTAAATGAGGTTTGAGAGTTACATTATCAAAAATGGCTTTGTCTTATGATCTATCGTTTGAGCCTTGGCGAATGTTTTGGCGATTAATCTCTATTATGAGATTAACGGTATCCGATTCTGTGTTTTAGTCTCGTTTTCGCAAATGATTGAAAAAAAAAATTGACACAAAACTATAATTGGAGTCAAAAAATTGCGTACCAAATTTGATACATATAAATCATTGCGTTTTTGAATTATTGTTTTTAAATGCTTTTAAAAGTACAGATTTTTGAAGCATACATTTTTTGAAGCTGGAGGAATTTGGCTCAAATTTGATAGATGTCTACACTAAAGACATTGAATCTGTATACCAAATTTTATCCATCCAGCTCTAATTTTTCCGTAATTATTATGCTAATTTACCTTTTTATACCCGAACTGACAGACGTTTTTCTGAAATTTGATAAAAACGAAAACTACAAATTTTGCATAAAGACTACGTATCAAATTTCATTCACGTAGTTCAAAGCCTTTTTGAGTTTTTTCACAGACGAACAGACAGACGGACTTAATGCCAGAAATGTGTTTTTCGAACTGTGAGAGGTCTAAAAGTGGATACTTATAAAAATCTCGAGTTCGAATTCTTTGACGATTACAATATCTTCTCTATATTTCGAACACGAGAAAGTAATAATTATCAAGATAAACCTATGTCTAAACAATTCTGATTGCCTGCCAAATTCTCCACCTTTCTTTATCAAAGTAAAAAATTACTATTATTGCTGAAATTAAGTTCACGTGATCTCAAATTTGTAGTATAAATAATAGGAAAAAAATCGGTTATCACTAGATTAAATACATCCAATAAAAAATCACTTTTAAAATTGAATGAACACCACATTTTTATTACATATGAAACACATACTAACAACTATTTCTAAATGCTTACTAATTTCTCAATTCCAACAAGCTATCTTTCCAAACAATAACTCCAATAAACAAAATATTTTTAATAACACCCGTGTTTATCTTCAGAACAAATTTAAATTTGTTTAAATTTTTTCTGAATTAAGTCTCATTTTTGAGAGAGTTTTTTTTTTTTCGGAGAACTGTTAAAATGCAGAAAACGTTTATAAATTTTTTAAATCAAAGATAAAAGAATTTCAAGTTTCTTTTATAACAACTTCCTCCACGACACAAAATTCCATCGAAGTTGTAAATTTTAAAAACTTATTTCAGCTTAGAAAATAACATTTACGAAGGAATTTCATCTTACCGCTTAAATTACTTTCTTACTTAAACTTTTTAAAATGATTTTGGCGCTCATTTTAATATTGCGCTTCCAAAAAAGAAAAGTAAAGCTTTGATTAAAAGCACAGTAGATAACTTTTAAAATCCGGAAACCACGAAACGAGTCCGAATCGCCTTAGGAGGGGGAAACATAATTTTTAGTTTAGTTTATTTATTTAAGAAAAAAAAAAGAAAAAACTAAAATGCCGCAACACTTTCACTAGAAAGCACCACTTTAATAAAACCACCAGCGCCGTGTTATTATCTGCAAAAGGGGAATTTTATAACCTCTCTACTTTGGAAACTGTGGGAAATGGCCATTAATGGGTACTGCAGGCGATTAAAGGAAGTTAGAATAAAAAATTCTTCGCTCAAAATGCAAATTCTTAATGCTCGAATGCGATCGAATATATTAAAAATTACTTTTCTTTCTCTATTTCTCCGCTGGGCTGAAACTGTCATAAAACGTTATGACCTCTTTTTCACGTGCTCAGAGATTCACCGAGACGCCAAGATAATAAATTTAATGATTAATCAATGATCAGGAAATGTAAAAAAAAAAAAAAAAATAGAATCTTTAGCAGGTAAAGAAGACCTGGTGATCGAAAAGCCCCATTTCCGCCATTCTCTTAGTTCTCAGGACATTTGCTTTCAAATCTGTATCCCATAAGATGAATGCAACTGCTTTAAATGGCGCGCTCCTTTCAAATCGAGACTTTTAATTAGGTATGTGAACATAAACTTCGTGCAAAGTGGTTAATGTAAGCTCCAACATGAGGTAAGTCGATATTTGTTCCAATGCAGCTAAAGTCAATGCTAGCAGCGCTTCGAGTTCGTAAATTATTGTTCGCTCTAAAAGTTTACTTTAGATTAATACCATCATTTCGAATACTTGATTTAAAAGGTTTTTGAAAATGCGCTTTCGTGTAAATTCTCTTCAGAGAATTTCGTCATTTACTCTTCGGTAGCGATTTCAGGCCGTTGATAATTGCGATGATTAATTCCTCTCTTTGAGCGCCGTCCCTGTTCACTAATTAAACGACACTAATGCATCATCATCTATGTAAAAATAAGACTTTGATTTCAAATATTAAAACTCAGAAATCGAATGAATAATTGATTTATTAGTGTTTCCTCATTTTAGAATGGAAAATGACTCAAACTCATTAGATGGCACGAGAACAGGAGGCTTAACGAAATGTATTTATAAAACGCAGAAGGTTCAATTAAAACGGATTAATACATTATATGCACTTAGATGTCTTGTTTAATGGAGATCTTACAGATGCCAATGGAAAGTCTCACTCATTGAAGTTCTTAAATGAAAATAATTAAAACATGATTTTAAAGTGAATGATGAATGACGATATTGTAAATGCAATTTACGAAATTTATCTGCATCTCACCAAAATTATTTCCACTTCTATGCTATTAAAAGATTAATGAAATGAAGGAAATGCTACTGCTCTTGCATAATTTCACCTTTGTAAATATATATTATTATTTGTATTCACATATTCTTATTTGCAAACTTTAAAATTAAAAATAGTTTAATTTTAAAAATAATAAAATTAATTAATAAAATTAAAAATATAATAAATAAAATAAATTTTTATTTATTATAATTAATAAAATTAAAAAAATAAAACTAAAAATATAAATAATAATAATTTAATAAAATTAAAAATATAAAACATGATTTTAAAGTGGATGCTGAATGACGATATTGTAAACGCAATTTACGAAATTTATCTGCATCTCACCAAAATTATTTCCACTTCTATGCTTTTAAAAGATTAATGAAATGAAGGAAATGCTACTGCTCTTGCATAATTTCATCTTCGTAAATATATATTATTATTTGTATTCATATATTCTTATTCGCAAACTTTAAATTTAAAAATATTGGAATTTTTTTATTTGTACCTAACCTTCCTTACTTTTTACCTTACTATGACTCACTTATCACCTGCACAATAACGACCTTGATTGTTAGGCACTGACACCATAGTAATTCTTATTCTATTTGTCGACTGGCTTGATGAAGTTCGGCGTATTTCCACCATGAAGGCTACTAATTTGAAATTTTTAGTAGTACATACATTTCACTTCTATAATGCAGACATGTACCAATTTTGAAACGTTGACTGTAAATCGTCTCTTACCTTTAAATATATGTAAACGCGATAGCTTAAAAACGCAAATGACATCCCATTTGGTGTGTAATTTTGGGACTACAAGTGTAGTTTTTTGCGGCAGATTTTTTTTTCTGTCGTTTGGGAAAAGCGCGTCTAAAACTCGAATTCAATTTTCCGATGCTATCAACCGCATACCAGGATTTAATCGCAAAGGATAACACATTAGATTTACTAAAAATACTAAATTCACGTCATAGGTTAAAATTTCGCAAATACTGTATTACAGTGCCATGTAAGACTTTTTTCTGGGATAACACTTTTATCAGAGAAGTATGCGAAAAAGTTTGGGGAAACCAATCCTTCTGTTTCAAAGAGAAGTTTGGATTTCTCCTTAAATATTATTACATATATTCATTTTCCTTTATTTCTTTTTTTAGTGTTTAAGAAGTTGTCCAAATTATCATAATGTATTATATCGTATTTTGTAAGCATCTACAACTTTCTGCTGTATGAAATATGCTAAAAGAATGATAATTATTGCAAAATTCGATCTCGACATTTTAATGAATTTCAACGCTTTAAATCTTCTTGAATTAAAAAAATAATAATTTTGGGATTATGGCTGTCTGTCAAACACGATAATTTAAAAGCAAAAGTTCTAATTACACTAAATTTAGCATGTAAAACGTTAGAATTGTATATGTGTATCAAATTTTGGATCTAATTTCACAAAAAAATGACCTCCTGTGGGTTTCTATGTTTGAGTGTATGTGAAAGTGATAAATCCGAAACACAACTACTAAAGTAAATAAGGTTGTCATCTGGTGTAATCGCCAAAATTTTAAATCTGTGACAAAGTATAAAACTTGTTGACCAAAGAGAGACACCTAAAATACGTATTTGATTATCTTCACTATATAAAAGTTGAGAGGAGAACACTCTAGCTAATTCTTATCTTGTGTTAGCATTAAAAACTCACGGAATTCATAACTGATTTTTTCAGATAATTTGTATTTAGTTATGCAAAGAAATTTCACTAGGCAAACACATTCTTAGAACCGAAATTTAATTAATAATTTATAATTTCAACAAAAAAACTATTTTAACACTTAAAATATGCTTTATAGTGGAAATCCAAATCAGCATACATATGAATTTCTAAACTAAATTTTAAAAAAAATGTAAAATCCATTTAAAATTTTATTTAACTGATTTAATTCGATCCTAAGTTTATATCAGCCAAAATAAAAAAAAGAATAAAAAAATCGAATTTATTCAGGCTGAAAAAGTAAAGAGAAAATATGCTTTCATTTTTATATATGGAGTCTGCATCATTACAAATATACAAACATCATTACAAACATGTTCAATATGTAACATTCTATATCCTTCATTCAGATTCATTTGTGCAAATGGATCTTTTTTGTTGTTATCTTTTGTACAATATGTTAAATCTTACCATTTATAACACTCATAGTATGGCTTGAATATATTTCCTTCCTATTCAGTGCAAATGTTAGAGGATATCAGTAATTGCTTACAATAAAAATGAATAATTGTCTATCTTATCTATCGAAAAATACCTTAACGTGATACAGCTAGAAAATAAATTTATATTTGCGTCTTTTGTTATGATTTTGATTGACCCGGTAATCGTTATTGGAGACCGATAAACAAATGGGTGGGAATTATTATTTATTATTTAAATAATTATTTAATTATTACATTTGTTTAAATTGATGTTAGGTAATGATAAAGTTTTCTCTCTCATTTCTCTTTTCTTAAGTTTCGTTTTTTCAACAATAATTTTTATTTCTTAATAGCAGTTCTTCGCAATAGCAGTTGTAAAAAAGTGCCAAATGTTTGCTATATAAATAATCAACAAACATTCTTTGAAGAACCAAGAATAGAGTTCTTTAATATTATATATATTATTTTTTCGATATTTTATGAAAATAGTCCAAGTTTTGATTCATTATGAAGATTTTTTTAACAAAGATATGGCATACCAACTGGGAAGACAGAAAGTAAGAAGAGAACATGAGAAAGTATTTTAAACTTGTATAGTTTTAGAAAGGAATTTTCTGATTCGCGTTTTGATCACTACGGGGAAATAATAGCCCACACAACACAAAATAATGGCAGGAAATTATTTTTTAAACGTGTATTAATTAGAAATTATTATATATGATATTAATTTTATGATGCTTTTAGGTTGGCATTCTTTTAATAAATTGTGTGGTTTAAGAAGTTGTTACTCATAGAATGCGAATCAGTGCTATTGAATTAGTCACTTGCTTTATGGTTTTTATTAAAACGTTTCTTACTAGATGTTTTTGTGTTATTAATTGGTATTTGTCATATAATTTTAAGAAAGTTTAAGTTCGTTTAATTATTCAGATATAATGTTTCTGGGTAGAGGTTAGAGTTTTCATCTGGAAATTTAATTAACATAAGCACAATAATGTTGCTATTATTTTATTTTTGTGGCTATAAATATTTATGTAGTATGTAAATTACTTTATTCTGATCTTACTTTAAACCTTGTACCTTAGAAACGTTTACCTTAGAAACGCTCAATAAAAAACATAAAATGAGCTAATGAATTGTGGATATCCTTGATTAGGAAGGCAAGAAACTTTAAATCAATTTAATTAAATTTAACGCTATTCTGTGATGATGTGCAAACATAATTATCCCACCCTTTGCTATTGATTATTCTGCATATAAAGATGCGTTTCATATGCATTGCTAATACCTTCTAAGATCACTTCACTAAGTGCGAGGGCGCAGTTTATGCATGGAAAACCGTCTTGCAATGCTATTCTGGCCACAGGCATCCTACATCCGTTCGAAATTCAATCCCAAACAAATTGATGTTTCACAATTACGAGTTAATCACCTCCGGACGATATTCTGAGAAATGAGTGGACCGTGAATCCGAAATATCCCCGAAAGCGGATTTCAGCATCCAATTTTACCCTGTACACGAATTCCATCGCTGGGCGGGAGAGGCGTGTCCCCTGTCGTTGTGACGTCACGCCTCAAGGAACTTTCATCCACCAATCAGAGCTCTGCATCGAAGGAAAGCAGCCTGTACAGGCTTAATTAAGGAGAGCGTAAAATGTTTGAGTAGGTCAGGACTTGTGTAAATGAAATTTTCACCATTTTGTCGACGGAGTCTTTGTTTTAATCAGAAGAGCGTCGTTTGTCATGAATTCTTGTGCCGGTTAATGGCATCGGAGTCATTGTCGCCGGAGGAAAATCTTGTTATCCGAAAGGGTGTTCTGTGTAGTGCAGGGCTGTGTAAACAAGTCCAAATTGGGAATGGCATAGTGGCCTTCGGATAAATGGACTTAAACCGAGGATTGAGCACTTACATACAATGCGAGTTCAATAGGCACTTAAGCAAAGTGGTCCGGTGTCAGGTTCGCTCTGTCACTGGAAAATGTAACAGTAAAGCAATTGTTGTAGAACTATCAAGTTAGAGGTGGAATACAGAAAATAGAAATCCACTTGAAAAGTGACAAAAATTGTTGAATTAATGCATTTAATGAAATTCCTTTACGCACATAATGTCCTTCATGTTTCTATCGTATGTATAACATCTCCTTATCTACCAATCTAAGAAATCTAGATAATATATCCAAAAAATATATCGATTATTTTAAAAATACAAATATCTACAAACTGCAAACAAAAACGACAATATTTTATGAAGTTCGGAAAAAAAAAGGGGGATCTCTTTAATTTTTCTGTGCAGAAATTATCTTTTCTTCCATTTAGATTCTCCATGCTCTTTATTTAAACCTGTACCACTTCTTTATAAATTTAGTTTTTAAAATCATTTTTAATATTGACTATTTTATTTAAAATCCTCACGAATGGCATGCATCAAATTATCTGAGCGATATAACAAAAACCAGACTACGAGTTTTGGAAACAATTATTTTTTCGAATCCCTTCTTTTAATCTTTAAAAATCGCTTCAAATTGTTAAGTATTGATTGTTAGTGATGACGCCCAACGGTATGTGAATTATAGATATTTTAATCCCTTTTCGTTGCGATTGGTCAAAACACTATTGCAAATTTCGCTCTTGTTTATTGCTTGTGTAGGAGTGTGCTTGGTCGCTCCGATCTTCTGTGAATTCGAGAGAGCTGATTGACTAAAACGATTTTGTGCGGTGCCCTCCATTACGAGTTTTAATATGAGCTTATAAATTCACCGTCGTCGTAACTGAGTATTCTTCTCTGAATGTAAATAATAATACATACTTAAAACAATTATCAATGCAACCTGTGATTGCTGATGTATATTTATAGAACATAATCAACTTACTTGGATTGTCAATACATGCGATTGTAAAATATCTTCTGTAATTTTTTTTATGATAATTTTATATGTCCTTTGCAATCCTGCCATTGTTTTTGAAAAAACACGGCGCGATATTCTTCGTGCTGTCTAAAAAAAATATATATAACCTTTGCCTCGCTCAGGTAAGGATTTTTAACAATAAATATTCTTCGGCACATTTTTTTTTTCTAAACCTACGTTTTGCATTAGTGAGTTACAAATTCCGAAAACACACTCAAGATATTTGCTTTTGCCAACAACATAACAACAATAAATGATACCAGATACATTTAATTCCCTCATCACTTCTATATCGAGGGGGAAACAATACCTCGATTGGAAACAATGCGTCTAAAACACAAATTCAATTTTCGGATATTTATTGCAAAATATCCGTGCTTATTCGCCAAGAATCACTAGATAAAATAAAACATGCTAAATTCACGCCAAATATCAATATTTTGCAACTATTTTTCGCCAATGCTATGCAAGAAATTCGCTATCTTACCCAATGTTCACAATTTTATACAGGAAGATAAAATCTTTATAAGAATAGGCTAGAAAGTTTTTTATTCTTAGGGGGAAATTATTCTCGGTGATTTGCATTATTGATCTAAATATTCTTCACGACAATGAACTTCTGTAAATCGTTTCCTTGAGATCATCAAAGCTAACTAACGGAGCGTTGGTGAAGAGAGTGGAACTTAGATGTGCCAATGTCATTAAAACTGTCGAAAACTAGTTCTTTCTGTGAATCGTCAGAGACAGCTTATTGACAAATACGCCTATCATCTAACTGTGCGTTGTTTTACTTTGTTCTGCGATCTAATGCTGTAAGCAAATAAAAGAATGAATTCGAGTATAAAATTGCGTTTAGTGTATAAGCATTTATTTGAATCCAATGAGAATCTATTTTAAGTATATTTTTAAATTTTGTTGCTTAAAAGAAATAAATCTGTATTAATAAGATATGCAATCAATTCAATTTTGCATGACGCACTATATGCAGACATTTGGCGCAAATTTCAGTAGTGAAGTAGAAATCTATTAAATTTTAGTTGATTCCTAGTTGCGTAACTGTATCCAATTAAATATTTCTTTTAGGTTCCTATTCTTTAGATCGTCTAATAGAAGAAAACTGAACAATCATGTATATGCCTGAATGCAATCATAAATATACGTGTCATTTGAAACAAATCAAAGCCACGATACATATACAATCTGCCAATTATACTGACATTAATACTAGAAAAATAAGGGAACTTCTATTTCCTCCAGCAAATAGTTAAGCATATCAGGAAGAAATATTGCCTTACGACATCATTTGAAAGTTTCGGTGGAAGTATACTCGGCAAAACCTAATTACAAGGCATCTGGCAAAACTTTGAAATTTCTCTTAACGCTTTACTTTCTTAACAAAATCATTAACTGCGACAGCGTCAAAACAACGTAGGAGAGTACGAAACTTCTGAGGATTGTCTTGCTCTCGAATCCCCTGACCACACAGAATCTGAAGGAGAGCGGAAAACTACGCCAAAAGGAACTTAATTAAAAGCCGGGACACCGAAAGGAAGGGGTTGGAATGGGGGTGATTTCCACCCCAATTTTTATCGCGTCAGCATTCACCTGACTCAAGCAGTTCTCCTGAAGCCCGTTGGAGCGAGACCTTCAACTTTATGAGATCATTTCGCCAACTTTTAACTGGCTCGGTTCTTTAATAGCTGGAAGGAAACGTCATTTGCATGGAGATTCGGAAAGACCGCCATAATAGGGAAGTTGACTCGCTTAAATTAAGTCCTGGATATACCGCCTCGCTGCCTTTACAAAGTTTATCTTGTAAACAAAGTTGCCTCTATTTAGCTACGACCTAAGATGGAAATGTTGGCCTGGCGATTGAAAGTGTTTTCTTCGTAAAAGATTTATATTCCTTTTAAAACTTGAAATTTGCATTCAAAAAATCTTTTTTTTCCCAAGGAATTCTTCAGAATCTGTGCGCACTAAGATTGAATTGAAGATTTCCATACTCTGAAAGTAGAGCTTGTCCAAAAGCAACGATTCTAGAAAAGCTATTTGCGCTTGAACGCTACGCTCTATGATCTTTTGAATTTTGTTGCAAGCCTTTCAGAGTTGTTTATTATGAAAAATATTTATCTAGGAAATCCATAAGGGAAAGAGACAGTTTTCCCATTAAAAATTAAAATAAATGTATTACTATCGAAATAAAGTCGGTGTTTTTTCTTGTCTAGTGCTCCTCCTAAAATCTTCGCGTTATTCATAACAGATATTAGGGAATTATTTTACATTTTTATTATAAATAAAATCTGATTTCCCCATGCATTAAAATTCAGTTCAATATTGGGGCATCTCAAATTGTCAATGATGAGGGACTTATGATTGAAACAACTTAACTTGTTCAACACCTAAAAAATACACATAAATACATAAAATACACATAAAAAGCTAAGTTGCATCAAGTCATGCAATATTTTAACATAAGATTTCGATAGTGTATTTCGTTTCTTTTGTTAAGTGTCTAACACATTCATAGATTTTGCCCGAAAAGCTGAAAATCACTACGTGTCATCTCTATCTGATAAAGTTACCATATTTCATCAAATCTCTTTTTTTTAAAGCGAGGCTCGTGAGAATTTTCTTTTACTATTGTAACATTGTCGAAGTGTTTAAAAGTTCCAAAGGGCTAGAACTCATTTCTATTTGAAACGATTATAGACTTTCGATGTAATTATAAACAATGTGAAGTCGCAGTATATTTGAAACAGCTCTGCAGCGTGTTGCAGAATATTATACAATATCGTGCATTATCATGCTATTTTATGTTCAATAATTTTATATAATATTATGAATATTTCTTTAATAGCATACTATATTCTAAAAATATATCTGGTGCTAAAATAATGGGTCCGATAGATCTGCCCATCATTTTTAAAAGCTCCTAAACAATTCGGCAGTAATCCGTGTCTCACGTTTTTGCTGTTGGAGGCTGTGAGTTGTTCTACCCGAATTAAAGCTCTTATGATTTGATTCCAAAGAAAAACAAACTTGTACTATCTGTCACATATTATTTTCCAAATATTTTTAAAACAAAAGACCTCTCAGTCCGCACCATCCCTGTTGCTGCTTCAAGTATTTCACGGCTTCTACAAGCTGAAAATAAGTCATACATAGAAAGACTATAACCGTTTCAAGCTGGCACTATTGCTATATCTTCTGTAGTTAAGTTGATGTTATTTACAAATTTAGAAATTTTGTGTGCTGATATATATAACACGTAATAAAAATCAGATTAAAAATAATCTATATTTAATACATTGAAAAAAATCTATAAATAATTAGAATTTATAATTTGATTTAAAAATGCGAAGCTTAGTTAGGAATTTATTTTCAATTTTTGAAGAATTACGACAAAATGATTTGTTAGTTCAGTTTGTTTACGATTGAAAATTAAAAACATCATAAGCATCACTTACATTTTTGTGTTGAAATTATATCAAATAAAAAACTAAAGAAGAAAAACCATTCATTTCATTTCAATGATAACTCCAAGTTAAAAAAGGAATTTTGAACAAATATACTCTTGAATGGGAATTTTGAAAACATCATCATCCAAACTCATCAAAAGGTGTGCGACAACACGATTTTTACGAGAGCCACAAACTGAAAATCTCTGATATTTCAACATCAAAGTGCAACACTCTTGTCAGTCTCTTCTAAGAGTGAAAAACACTAAAATATGCAGGCGCCATTTTACTGCCCCCGTATTTTCCATTGATTCTTTTCTTTTTTCCTATACTCAACCACAATGATAGAATTTTTGAGCAGAATGGTCTTCTCCTTCACATTTAAACAGGAGCTGCGGGCGCACAGAATGGGCCCGCTTCTGTATCTAGAGGAAAAACACCGACATTTTTTATAAGAGAAAAATTTTAGTGATCCCATCATCGCTAAGAATTTGTTTGAACTAGGTATTTTTATCAAACGGGGCTCTGTTTTGGTTTTACGAGCTTGTAAAAAGGTATGAGATCTTATTATTCTCGTGTATAAGTTCCAGAATAGAAATCTCATTTTCTTGAAATGTATTTTTTTCCTAAAGAAAAAGAAAATGATAATATGAGCAGCTCTTCAAATTTCTTATGCAAACCTTGAATGTCAATGTTATTTGATTGAGAAAATTCTATAAATAGATCAACAATAGGAAAGGGATATAAATTTGTTAATACCGTTTAGAAATAAGTATAACTTCAGCCATTTTCTTTTTTATTTCTTTTGCAACCATCACATTTAGAAAGTGAGTTGAAAACATTTCAATTTATTATGTTT
>JAPMOR010056060.1:3524-14405 GCA_026543865.1 Argiope aurantia | reverse complement strand
TATGTTTTAACTAGTTATAATAAAGTTTAAAGCGATATTCTTTTTTGTTTAAATTCAAGCGGTTAGAAAAAATAATTAAAATAATGCGAATAAATTGAATTTATTATACATCTTGCAATTTCCGTTTCTCTCTTTCTAAATATATAAGCAAAACTTCATTTTGGTACCTAATTTGCTTGTAGAAAACAGAATAGCTTTTAAATCAAATGAATAGCATATAGAAAAAGAACCGTATTTAAAAATTTTCAAAACAAAAATAATCTCACAAGATTCTTTTTAAGGCTAAACAATCAATAAAATAATCACGAATTAAAAAAAAAATCTTCACTTTCCTCTTTTTAAATTCTCATAAAGCGCTGAATACTTCTCAGACCACATTTAGAATAAAGTTAATTTTTGATGATTGTTTTTTGTGAATTTTCTAATGATTTTGTGAGATATTTAAAAAGTTAAGTCATTAATGCTTGAAGAAATTTTTTTACATACGAGTTTGTGGGAGATTTATACCTCGAATAATACAAAACATTAAAAGCAATTATTTATACATTCATAACACACACAAATTCATTACCGTAAGTGATTAATTAAGATGATGAAGGTATGAACAGCATTGGAATGATTTTCAATCATGAAGAATACATGATATCAGCGTCTAGCATCTAATGCATGCGCAGCTTTGACACCTTACAAAGCGGCTAATTCATATTTAGGATAAAAGGGGTTAAGAAAAAGAAAATGATCAGTGATATTTAACAGAATTTTATGATGTTCCTTTTTGGGTACATTGGGAATTCCTGACTAAATTCAGTAAGCTAGATATAAAAAAATAACGGCTAATGGATTAAATAGTGATAGAGTGAATGGTACGTAAAGCGGATAAACTATAAAAATAAGCAAATTATGGAAGAATATATTTTTATAACTAAGCCTTAAAGCGATTTAGATTTTAAAGCTATACATTTACAATACTTTGAAAGTAATAAAAGAATTGTTTTGAGGCAAAAGTTGCCAAAAGTTAAGCTTTTTAACTGCATTCTATTGCATACTTAAAATTAATTTAAATACATTTTGTTTTCCTTGCATGTAGTTTCTATATATTATGCTCATTTATTAGTCATTCCTCCTCCGTTAATAAGAACCTGTGACTATATGTCCATATAAAATTCTTGTCCCATTTCTTAATAGAACAATAGAAAATTCTCAATGAAATTTGGGATGAAATAATTGGCTATCTTATTTGTGAGTTATATTAATAACAATTGAACAACAACAACAGGCATATTTAATGAATTACATATGAATTCACCTACCATTTAATGAAGGAAGTTATGAAAGTAGGTCTTGAAACTTTTATCCAACTGAACAACTTTAGTTTTCCCAGAATCGTATATAGAAACGAAATTTCGTTGTTAAGCCCTCACATATTCCTTTTGCACATAAGAATTTCTTTTAGTTAACTGGAGTGGAAAATCAATGCTCTAATGAATCGCTAGAGAATTTTATTCCTAAAGGCATGCTATTGCATGCTGATCTATTAATTTTAATGCGATACACTAAGGTATACATAAACATTGTCAAATTTAAGGAATTTTCTTTTCTATAAAAAGTATTCTCTTTCCTGAAATACCAAAAGAAAAATCTTTCTAATTTTATGTTTATTTAAAATAAGATGCCATCTTTTTTTTATAGAATAATGATATATAACCAATATATCCAATTAAGTGCGTGAATGTATAACGAATTATAGGAAATACAATTTTTATTTACATTATGATACCATATGTGTTATTATAAACATGGAGCTTATTAGAAAAGTCAACCGAATTTTAGAAATCTAATTTTTTGATTTTTATATGAATTTTTATGTTGCGCATAATTTAAGGTTTAATAAGACCCCCCCCCCCATTTTTGTGTGATTTTTTTTACATTTTTTGTTTTATGTCTAAAGCATGAATTATACATTGACAAAAGAAATTGATATCTATTTTTTCGATTCCGTGTGAATGAAACTGAATTTTAAATGAATTTAAAACTCGTGTTTCGTAATCAGGACATTACCCTATTAAATATTAATTTTATTCTAGGCTTATTTCAAATCATAGTCTATAAAATCTCTATAATGTTATGAAAAATTTTTGTGGTGATAAATCTAGCAAGTTCGATAACATATAAGGATATTTTATTCTCCAAGAAAGTATGAAAATTCTGGTAGTGAACTTGGCCGAAGCATATGTAAAAACAGCACCGTCAAGATTAAAAAAGATACACGTTTTGGATCAATATTAAATATCAGGTACAAGCATAAAGCTCTCGCATGAAGATTGCTGATTACCATTTGTAGGTAATCAAAAAGAGAATTCTATTAACTACTACTTCTCGTATGTGGGCTCTTGTGCTTTTATAAATCCCACGACAGAGCATCGAATTTTCGAGAAGAAACTACGAATTTCGAATCTTAAAATAAATATCCACATACCTGGGAAACTTCATTTTTGTCACCAACGTCTCAAATTCAAATCTAAGATGCCAAATGATCGTGAAGACAGGATTAATCAATCCGATAACCATTTAGCTTTTATTAACGCTACCTGTAAAATTGTATGAAACTACTAAAAAAAAAAAAAAAAAAAAAAAAAAAAAACCCACAGATTCGTCACACAAGTCTATATGTTCAACTTTAATCCGTAGATGACAAATTTTATTCAAGGATTATTTTATACTATATTTAATCTGAAATTATATTAGTATTTACATTTTTTTTGGTTCAATAGTTTTTTTTAAGTAAGTTGTTAGGAAAAGTAATTCTGTATTTTTAGACTATTTCATTTTAATTATTAATCAGTTTGAACTTCCAATATCTCATAAACAAATTTTTTTTCTCTTACTGAGAAACAAGGTACAAAAAAGTTTGCGGAAATCTTTAAATTTCGATAAAAAAAATCAATGGTATTATCAAGAACCAGTCTTTTTTACCTATTATATACTGGTTGTACGCTGTAATCGCGTTTCAATGCCTTTTTTCTAAGCTTATATTAGATGTATAACCTCGTATAAAAGCAGAAGAAATAAGCATATATCCTCAGCTAAAAATAGGATTCATATGTAGTAAAGAATAATATTTTATACTATTTAGAATTTTTAAACATTTATTAAAGAGTTTTATATACTATTATGAATATCGAATTTATATTTATGTAGTTCTCGCTTCTACAAGTCACTTTTAGTAAAATATGCTTGCCCCACTAAAATTTTATACAAAACTAGTTGGTATCCGGTGCGTTGCTACCGCAGAAGAAATAATTTTGGAAATATTGTTAGAAATTGGAAATAGCTTTCATGTTTAATTAGGAATGTTAGAAAGAATTATTTTTATTTTCTTGTCGGCAGTGAATACATTCATTGAAATTGAATAATATATACGAATTACTCCCATTGATTGGCATCAATGATAATAATTTTATTTTTGTCATTGATGCCAGTATATCATTATCAATAATATATGTGCGATTAATTCCGAATGACATGTGTTGATTGTCGTTTGTCAATTTTAAAATTATGTTGAATAAAAGAAATGTATGAAAGATTTCTTATTAAATTTTATTACATTCGAAATAAATGTTGATAATTCTACTATGCCTATAATTGTCGTAGAAATGGAAGCAATGTTTTAGAAGTTGGCAAAATTTTATTGCAATCGGATGAACGGTACGACAGCGCATGAAATAAGAACAAACATTCAATTTTATACATTAGATGTTCGACTTGTCGAAAACTGAAATTAATAGATTTATGAAATTTAAAATTCCCTTATTATGTTTAATTTATTTCTTGATTTGTTCTGGAAATTAATCTTGAAATGTATTTTCTGAATTTCTTTTAGTTTATTCTTAGTAACACACCCTTTTGTAGTAATAAGACAGTTCTTTTAATAATTCATTTCTAACATTTTGCCTCAAGAAATCAACGACAACTTAAATTTAATGTTAGCAACTTTATTGGAATATTTTTCTTGCAGGAATGAAAATTAAATGAAAATATGTTAATGTGTTTACAAACTGTATTCGAAATTTAGAGACTGTTTCATTAATTTCGCAACTATATTTGTCCCAAATCCTTTCATTAACACAAATCCTTCTGCAAATCCTGCAAGTTAAATGGATAACTTAATGAATGGAATCCACGTGTCTCTCTACGAAACTACTGTCACCCACTAATCTGATGGTAGGATTGAGGTGATTAAATATAGATGAGTTTAAGGATTTCAAAGCTATATTTTAAACAATGTAAACAACTTTACAGACGAAGCTAATATCGTTAAATTAGGAAGATTTCTGATTCTTAAGTTGTAATTAAAAACAATCGAGTTTTAAGGATAAGTGAATTCCAAAAGTAAATAAAAAAATATTGTCAGGATCTTGTACTTTAAAAAAAATGTAAATAAAAGTATCTCCTGAACATTTGACTTGTGAATGCATTTATAAAGAGACTATGTGTTACATTTGCAGAATATGCATGAAAACAGATTTTTGTTTTCATTTAAGAAAGATAAAATAGAAAAAAGAATCTCAAATTTCTTTCAAAATTCTATATATCAAAATCCTGTAAAATCATGGGGAAAAAATCCAGTACAAAAAAAAATTCGATTTTCAGAAAAGCATATAGGGAAATGTTATTAATTTTCACCAAACATAATTATGTATATTTAATATATCAGTTATTTCTTTTTCAAGAAAAGTAAGCTTTAAATTACTTTAAAAAGTTATTAAAAATAAACAAATAAGAATATTGCCTGCTCATTTTATTACAATGCATTAAAGCTATTTTTATTCCTTTCACTCCAACGTTTTCAAAGTTTTCAATAAACCATTCGTACAATATGGTGCTGGAGTTTAGTTATTTTAACATGCCGTTTTAAAGCAACTCCAGGGCTATTTTGGGATGGACCTCGTATTCTTGAACAGCGGTCAGATGTCGAGGACAACACCTGAGCTTGCATTCATCTCTCCAAACTTCACCAAGTGGTAA
Source organism: Argiope aurantia (assembly GCA_026543865.1). Classification (NCBI taxonomy): domain Eukaryota; kingdom Metazoa; phylum Arthropoda; class Arachnida; order Araneae; family Araneidae; genus Argiope; species Argiope aurantia. Next base: position 9,380 of record JAPMOR010056060.1, on the reverse strand, counting down.
AACGTTTGACCCCGTCGGATTTAAGACGCACCAGTAACGCTTACACGAAGGTTCTTAGGTGCAATAAACCCTCGAATCTGAAATCCTCTGGTTCCGAAGTCGAAACCTTGACATCTAGGCCAAAGCGGCCCGATACCATGCTCGAAGAAATTATTTTTTACAATTTCTGGACAATCTGAACTTCACATTTGATTATTTTCATTTAGGAAATACGCTCACTAAAAGAAATCTAAAGCTTAAATAATTTCATAATAAAATACTTAATCCTAACATTGAGTGACTCATAAGAGAATGTTTACTATTTTTTTGCAAACAACGTTTCAATCTTTAGTAAATTTTAATTGCTGTTAGAATCTTGAAATATTTTAATATTTGATTTACATATTCCTATTTATGAACAAAAATCAGGAGCATTTTGTTAATAAGCATGCAAAAATTTTATCCAAATCTTTTTTCCGAAACATAGAACTTTTTATTAGATGTACAGAAACTGCTTTTGTAATGAAAAATATAAGATTTCTGAAAAAAATTTAGAAATATAGAGATTTTGGATATAGAGAAATCTATCTATCTATATGTGTATGTCTTTCTGATGCGCCTTTTATTTATAAAGCAGTTTTCTAGATAAAAGATTTTTAAATAATTTCGACGTCATTAAATCTGATGACAAGATTAGAGCTTTACTTATTATACTAAAAGAATGCGTATAATTCATATTTATTCTGTTTTTTCTTTCGAATCAAAAACGCAATATTCAGAGCTTATCGTGAGTACTGAATAAGAACTGTCATTTTCTTTTAGTTACATAATATCTCCACCAATAATAAACGAAAACTTGTGTTCTTCTTTGCAGGTGTGAGTATTGGAGTATTACCGGAAAACCTGTTAGACTTAGAGCTAACACGTCGTTTCCTAGAGGAATGAACATATCAGAGTTATGTTTTGGAATTTAAAATATCATTTTAATCTATCAAGAATTATTAAATTTGGGCTTTTATATTAATAATACATAAGATTATTTCTGCACAGATATTTTTACACCCACCTAAAACTCATTTTTTTCTTAATTTACTAATCTTCCAAATATTTCTCGATTTCGGAAGTTTTTAAAAAATATTTTTGGGGCTTAATTTTGAATAACATATTACTATCCTGAAGCTGAAACGAATTCCTTTGTTTCATCATATTTAATCGCATTATTTTCTTCCTTTGCTGAGAAATAAGCAAGAAATACTCTTTTTGATATCTGTATAATTTTCATGACAAAATAGAAAGGGAAGTACCAAAAAGGAAGATAAATGAATCAGATAATTAAGTGTTTAAAAGCAAATGAATAAAGCTGGTATTAGTCGTTTAACTAAAATAACCTTGATTTCTGTCACAAGTTGGATAAAAATATTATCTTGAAGAAATCCTGAATGTTACATTTTAGTTTCGTTAGCTGAAAATTATAGAGATTCATTGTGCAAAAAAGAGAATGGTGTAAGGTTTTGAAAATAATTCGTATTTCATATCTATCAAACCTTATGTTAAAAAACAGTTGGCCTTAGAAAGTAATCAAGAGCAAGCTACATAACAGATTTGGTCACTTTTGGAATCCTTAATACCGGTGAACAAAATGGTCGACAAAGACGACTAATAATTTATAATACGAAATATAAAGAGCTTTTTTCTAAAAAATTAAAATTCACATAGATATTAATTGTATAGTTTTTAAAATTTTTTATCTATTATTTTAACTAAGCAATACTTTCCATATTGGTACTGTTTCGACATAAATTGAGTGTCTACAGAAAATTATTATTAATATTACTCAAAAATTGTATAAAATTATTGTACTTGGGATTGATGTAAAAATTAAAAATACAGTTATTCTATATATGACAGATGCACGGATGTGAAATTAACCATTGATGAGTTTGAAAGCATATGTTTAAGAGAAAGGATCCAGGATAATTTCATGCTTTTTAATACAAGATCCCAAGCTATTATAGTAATAATTACAGTTATTTTAACATTCCGTTTGAAGCTAAAAATGCTGATTTTAGAAGAATTTTATAATTTAGCTCCTATCATTATTTGGGCCGATTTTCCTTCCAACTTTCTGTCCACATGAGCAGAAGCATATTTATCTTAATTATACTTCAACCCCAAGATTACTTTATTGCTGAAACTAAAAATATTCGTTCAAGATATAAAAATAGAAAGAAGAATCTCTGAAATTTTCTATGAACAACAAAACTTGAAGCCAAAAATGCTAATTTTAGATAAACAATGTTGAGTTATTTGATGAAAATATTTCTGATTCAATAAAAATTTAACACACTATAATGAAAAGTGAACTTTCAAGTTAAGAGATTGGTAACACATATTTGAACCTCCAATTCAGAAGAAGAAATAACAGTAGTTCCTAAATGCGGACGCATTTAAAAATTTTTAATCACTATTTACTTGTAAAATTAAATATTGTTAGTAAGTAAAGCAAAATTTCAAACATTTTGTTGAAAGCATATTGTTTTAAGCGAAACTCTACATAGCAATTCATATTTTCATCAAGAATAATTGAAAAAAAATCAAAAATGAGATATAAGAAGCGAAAATGAAATCTATTAGAGTTTTACTTTAACAATAAAATATATTATTGCAAATAAAAATATCTAATAAAGTCATTAGAAAAGATTAAATAAACAAACACAAAATTGGCATCTCTGAAAACATAGTATTTTGAAATTTAAAATAATACAAAATACATTTTTTACCGTAATCTTTTTGGTTATTATAGTAGCAAAAAAAAAAAAAAAAATACTGAAAATTTTCTTAACTTAAATTTTGTTGAATTAAAAATTCCTATCCTATACTGTTCTTTAAAGCGACAAATACATTACATTAAATTTCTCTTCCTGGAATAATTTTTGCTCTGTGATGCTTAAGGATGAATAATGGAAAATACAATTAATCACTTAAGTGATTTTGAATCTCCTTAATGTCTTCCCAGAGAAATTATTTCGCCAACGCAGAATGTTTGTAAGGGACGAAATTTCCCGCTCACTGCTTATTTGATGAAAAATGATTTAATTATGCAAACTGAATTTTAATCAATTTGAAATATCATTCGATTTCTAAAGAACCAATTAAGGAACCATTTCGGAAAATAGTTTATGCTGAATGAAATAATTGGTTCTTTGATCGAATATAATATAACTAGATTTTCTTCATACATTTAAGAGTCTTTCAATTATTTATGTAATGCGATATTGTCTCATATTATAATATTTTAAACTATAAAATATTATAACTATAAAATACAGAATTTAATAAGATTTATTTTAACTATAAAATACAGAATTAAATAAGATTTTTTTTTATTTCATGCAGTAATTCTGAAATTAAAGAAAGAAATTGTCGGGATGGTTTGCAATGGATGATGCTGTAAATACATTCTATGCAGAGTAAAATTTGTATCTATTTCGCAACAAGTAAAAAGTTTCACATTTTTTAAATTTTTTTTTTAAATTGTTATTTTAGGGTATTTTTTATTTTGAAACATCGAGGCTATTCTGAATGAAACAATAAACTGAAGTACATCATTTCTTTCCGCTTTCCAAGTACGTCTCTTAGAAAGTGCGAAACAAGTGAATTGCCTCATGGATATTCTTCTTGATGCTCTCCTAGCAGAAAGAAAACCAACAGGAATGGTCTCCTTAAAAGTTTTTCGCATACTTTCTAATAACGATCTCATCTCCCTTCCTCCGCATAAAATCGGGGACCGACCTTATATAAGACAATGGAAATTTTGCTGGGCATAGCTGAATAAATATAAATCTTCGCGAGGGGAATCTAGCATTTGTATTGAATATGTTGCGAGAATGAATATTTGAAAAAATTTTCCCGGACGATTAACAATAAAATTTGACACAAAACAACAGTTGTTGTCACAATATGACATACCGAATTTAATTGATTTATGTCATTGCGTTTACATATTGATTAAGTACAAATCTATAGATAGTCAACCATTTGACGAACTTGTGTCAAAATTTGATAAGTATCTATATTTGAGATGCTAAACTGCGTACCAAATTTTATGTGCTTTGCGTTTGCATTTTGTAGTTATCGATTTCACTTGTATTCTTACAGCCTGTCAGACTTATTTCCTGTAAATAGAATTGGTTCAAAATTTGACAGAAATCTACGAATTTAATTGTAATTCTAGATACTGAATTTCAGATCGGCACAATGCGTTTTTGAGCTGTATTGTTCACAGATAGATAAAGTCAAAAATGTGTTTTTCGAAATGAGGGAGGTATGGAATGAGGAATTTTGTTAAATTCCCAAGTTCGAATTTTTAACTATTACAGTACTTCTTCATGTATGATAAAGTAAAAATAAGAATATATTCTCACTCTTCAGAAAAAAAAAAGATTTAAAGGCTTAAAATTTTACTTTTTTAAACCTCCCTAAGTTAGAAGTCATGTTTATTTCTTTGTCTAAAAAATTATTTTTGAAAAATGCAGAAATTTAGAATAATGCATTTTAATATGCAAACGTGTTTTCACCTGGTATGTGTGCATGGAAAAACGAGAGTCCAAAGTTAAAACAATCTACACAGATGAACACTGGCTTTATTTTATCACAGGAATCATGATTTGTTTCATATCTTGAAATGAATCGATCATTGAGGTGATAATTCAACTGCTTGCCTATTTTTTAGTATGTGAATTTCACAATTCTCAATAAGATTAGACGTGTTAGTTTTATAATGGAATTTTCACACTAATTTAATTTGAGACTAACCGCTTATTTGGCATGATATTACTAAAGCAATATGAGTTTTCACTGGCTCAAATATGATATCTATGACCATTTGCCGATTTTTGATAAAATGCTTTAATGGGAAGTCTATCGTTCAAAAATGTAGAATCGATCTCTTCACATCCTTCAACATTAAGGATATGTTACAACGTTTATTTCCATGTGGAAGAATGCGAAAAAATTTTAAAAAGAACATTCTAGAGGATTTGTCTAGTTATAATGTTGAACACACAATGCATCATGAAAAGAAATTGACTGTGAAATATAAGAAGTGCTTTCCATTAAAGGAAGTTTTCAGATATAATATTAATTGCAGAAAGAAAAGCTTTTATTTTTGAGTGAAAAATTGCGTTTACCAACGTTGATTATGAAGAATTAAATTTTGTTTAATTAAAAACTATATAGGATAAAAATTTAAAATGGTTATTATATCGAAATTCTAAAGTAAGTTATCGATTTAGTTATGATGATGAAATCTTGGATTAACATGGCAGTGGAAATAAAATTTTACGAAGGTCAAGATTTACAGCAACATGAAGGAGAAAAATTCCTTACTCATTTTGAAACCAATATTAAAATAGATAAATTAACCATTTAATTATGCTAATAAATATTTTGTACCAATTGAAATAATGCGGAATATTTATAGTTATTTATCAAAAAATGTATTAGTGAGCTTAAATGCCCCCCCCCCCCGTATTTCTTAGAATTGAAGTGTTTCACGTAATCTGTCAGTTGTTGAAAGATTAATTTTCTTTTGAGGAAATATATAGAAAGATTATTTCTGTTAACTGCTAATTACAAATATAGACATATCCTAGCTTATAAATATGAGTACTAATTTTTTCGCATATTTAATTCTCTAAATTTTTTTCCCCTCTTAAAAAATGTTGCTTATATACAAATAAAAGTGACCAAGTGTTAAGGAAAATAAAAAAAAAGTTTTTAATGAATTCTTGTCCTAAAATATGACATTTGTCTCAAATAATGCCAATAGACACACACACACACACACACACACACACACACACACACACACACACA
>JAPMOR010056032.1:224176-243013 GCA_026543865.1 Argiope aurantia | reverse complement strand
ATTTTTTCACATTATATAAAATCATAAATTATATAGACAACAATACAGATCTTATGCACAAACAGTATTTAATAAGTTAGTATTTTTTTATTTTTATAAGTTAGTATTTTTTATTTATTTTTAAATAGGGAAGAATTTTCTTTAACTTTCGTCAATAACTGTTTATTCCACACTTCATATTTTTAAAAAAGGTGTTAGTTCAAGAAAAGCTTATTATTTTTCTTGAAAACTGCATTTAAATTTACATTATCATCTTAGTTTCATATATTTGTATTTTATTCTGTAAAAGTGGATTTGTTTTTCTTTATATTTAGAATAATATAAACAATTTGCGGATATTAGCATTCCATTCTGTTGTACTGAATTGAATTTGGTTTGATATAAGTGCATTGCAATTGATAAAAATAAATTATTTTCCAAAATATTCTTCAAAATGAACTTTGTGATATCTCATGAATTATAAAAATTATTTTTTTTAACAAACTTTGTTTAAAATTTGATTAAAAAATTATGAATTTCAGGTCGTTTATTTTAGATAGGTGATGAAGCAATCGATACTCCATTTGTATACGGTATTTCATTCTAAGCTAATAAAAGTACGGGTAAGATGCTCGTAGTCAACTCGGAATCACAAAACAATACAGTGTCGGAAATACTTGACTTACATGGTCCATGACATTGCACATGCTTCGGAATTCCAAGAGTACTTAGATGCACTTTAGAGAATCCACATTTCAGCATTCCACAGTAACTCGGTGTTTTATATTTGTAATCCCGAATCGAAAAATGTAATGTATTTTAGTCCAGAATAAAAATGCTGCATCTATGTGCTTTTTCTTTATTTTGCTTCATCTGCATATGCATTTTAGATTATACTTGGCATATAGCGCTCTAAAAGTATCTGAGGATATACATACCGTTTTCACCCCTTGTATTTATATGTTCATTGACAATTTGGAGTTATCGCATTAAACAATTCAGACATTAGTTTGTCATAAGATTCAGAAGGATCGCAACTGAATCATTGCATATCACCACCCAAGTATGTTACTAATGACGCATCATTTTCTCTGGACAGTTTCATTCTCCTCGAATGCTTTCGGTTAGTTGAGCGAATTCGAAACTCAACATATAATATTCAAGTGACGACACGTGAATTCCAGAGTGCTGTCGAAACCTGTCAGCTTGAATTACAGGCAGAGAAGCACCACATTCGAGATATTTAAAGAGATGTTCAGAGGATTAGAAATGAAATGTTCAGAATTTGTCAATGAATGCTTTGTGGGAATAAACAGGTAAAAAAATCGATGAAATACCTGATGATTATTTTATAAATAGAGATGCATTTGAAATTATAATGGAATTATAATACCTTTAACATTTAATATGTATATTATCCTTCTAGGATTTAAAGACTCAGCCTCATCAGCAAATGTCTTATTCTATAAAGACAGTACAAACTTTGGTTGTTTTGAAACTATAAAAACTGCTTACCTGATAAAGTTATACCATTCATTAATATTTCATTTAAAGTAGTTGAGACACTTTTTTAAGGTTAATGGACTCCATTAGAAAAATTAAAACATTAATTAACAAGATTTAAAGGAATATTAACATTAAGAAGTTTAAGGTTTATTGAAAGTTTATTCATTAAAATGAATAGGACATCTTTATCAAATCAATGGAAATCTTTAGAGTAGTTGAAATATTAATTAGAAATATTTGAAGGAATATTAACTTTAAAAAGTCTACTGTTTACTAATAAATTTTTCACGAAAATGGATGAGATATCTTTATAAAGTCAACGGACTTCCTATGAGATATCAAAATATTAATTCACAAAGTTTAGAGGAATATTAATTATAAAATATTACAGTTTACTGATAATTTATTCTTGAAAATGTACGACACACCCTTATCAAATCAATGGACTCCTTTAGAGAAATTAAAGTATTAATTCCCAAACTTTAGATGAAAATTAATTTTACTTTCTGTTTATTGATAATTTCTTCTTGGAAAATGGATGAGAGGCCCTTATCAGGTCAATAGATTCCTTTTTAGAAATCAAAACATTAATTTACAAAATTGATAGGAATATTTATTTTTTAAAAAATTTACTGTTTACTGATAATATTTTTTCTTGATAAAGGATAAGACACTTTATCAAGTCAATGGACTCCCTTAAAGATATTAGAACAACAATTCCAGAAGTTTAAAGAAATATTAATTTTAAAAGGTTTATGGCTTACTGATAATTCCTTCTTTAAAAACGATTTTTTTAGTCAAACTAATTTACATTATTATATATATTGGATATTTCAAAATTCAAAAGAATTAATAAATTTTTATTTTACATTTTATAATTATAGCTTATTTATTTAGATGAATTATATTTTTCTAATATAATTATAAATTTCCAATTGATCTATCATCCAAATTGAATTTCAGATTTTTTCTTCCTGGAAGTTAAAAGGTCTTGTCTCAAAAACACATAAACAAAATACACATTATGGATTTATAAAAGAAGCATCAAAATTCGAGATATTTGCGTAGCGTCGTTTACAATTTATGCTTATAAATCATCACCACCAATTATAGAAATACCTATATCTTGTTGTTAAGTCGAAGCTAATTATGTTAGCCGAAGCTAATGACATTTTTTATTTATCTATTGCAAGACACATTGAAACAAATTATAAAATTTAATAGATCTGCATGTAATGCAAAGTTTTAATTAGGTTTGGAGAATTATTAGGGAATTTTTAAGAATTGTTGATGACATTTTATTTCCTGTTGAATTCACACAAAGACAATCATTATATTGGTCAAATATCTTTAATAGAAATGTTGATTAGGAAATTCGTATATTATTTGTAAACTTGTTTAATCAATATATTTTTTTGAAAATTCATGCTCAATGCTTATCACTTCCACTTTAACTTAAAAAAATTAATAACGCTTCTATAAACTTTACATTTTCATTTCTTTCTCATATTAATCTTCTTTTATAATGAAAGTCTAATTCATAATTTATGAGAAAAAAAGATTTAAAAAAAATATTCATGCTCTATGCTTGTCACTCTCACTTTAATTTCAAAAATGAATATCACTTTTACAATTTTCATTTTTTATTATTTTCATCTTCTTTAATAATGAAAGTTTAATTCATAATTTATAAGAAAAAAGAGAAATAATGCCAAATGCATCATAATAAGTTAGAATATAACAGATTATTAAAAATATCAATGGAGACACTGAATTAAATAAATGCTTTTTATTTAATTTCAATATTATACATCACATAACTCATAAATTTATTTACACTGTTTTACTTTAATATTACACATGAATAGCAAATAATAGGACTGACAGTGAATGCATAAACACAATATCAAGTACTCAAGTTTATTTTTATAGCAACATCTAAATATTTCAACATCTCTTCATTTATAGATAATTTTTTTATTTAAAGATCTCAAATTGTTCTTAATAAGTGCAGTTTTCATATTAACATCTACACTTTTCTCACAAATAGAACACAACATTGACAAATATAAGCATATTTTCATAGAAACTGTACAATCAATATCTAATGAAGATATACACCATGTAAAAAGGGCAACGCGTGACACTGTAAACACTTGTTACCTCATGAGCTGTACATAGCATTGTCAATGATGACATAAAAATAACTGAAACCTAATTCACTAAAATTTTATTTGATGAAAACATGTCTAATGTTATACTTTTGGCTTTGTTGCGATAATTAATAAGCTCTGTGCGCTTAAATGATAAAAAAAAGGAATATTTTCAAGAGTTTATTAGAGAGGGCATCCCTGATTCCTTTAAAAAAAATCAATATATTTTTAAAAAAAGAATTATTTGGTATTGTTACTATATTTTTTAATTCAGAAGTCAGTGAAAGTATTAAAACATTTGTAAAATTGATTAAGGAATGACAATAAAAACGCTGTTTGTTCAGAAAATTTAAAAATGGAACCTGACTGTTTAACACAAAACCATAATTATTGTTATATAAGCAGTCCATCTGTTTGATGAGGGAGAAGAATTTCATGTTTCTTGATTCAACACAGTACAATATTGAGAAAAAATAATAATGAAACCTCAATGTTTTTGACACAAAATAAAAGAATTATTATTAGTGTAAATAGGGGATCTATTCGGATGATACAGCAGACTTTCACGTTGCTTCATTCTAGATTTCAAGCAAATTCCTGAAAAGATAAAAATGAAACTCGATGGTTTTTGTTATAAAATTGTTTATTATGAGCTCAAACAGTATAGAAAAAGAAAAAGCAGAAGTGTCGAAAGAGAAAGTAATGTTTATGCTACTTTTAATTCAGAGCATCAAGCAAAATTCCTGTTGATATGCCAGATAGTGATCGATTGTGTGTGTCATTTCACATATAATCAAAATGAAATGAGATTACTTTTATGTTATCAGTTTCGAGTCATGAATGGAATAAAGTATATTAGATGCTTATAAGATGTTATTACGTCTATTGTCTTTTCTACATATCCCAGTGATCGATTAGTTGCAGAGTCATATAAAAAATAACAGTAGCAATTCATTAAGCGTTCCAGATAAGAAAAGAGAATATCGCTTTTTTTCTGTTCGTGGTGCTTTTATGCATACGTTTGCGAATTGTCATTTTCTATAGTTTTTCATAACGTTTCGATTAAATTATAATTACAATTATCTTCAATTTTTAGATCTTGAATGGAATAGCGAATACTGTATATTTATAAACAGTTATTCAGTCTGTCGGCTTATCCTAAATATTGCATTGAATAATTAAATGTAATCATTTAAAAGATAAGGGTAGTAACACATTATACTTCCCAGATAAAGAAAGATAATATCGCGTTTTTTGTTCTTGTAGCGCCAATACATGCGTTTGCGAATTGTCATTTTATTTTATTGTTTCTTTCTAAAGTTTTGATTAAATTATAATTACATTTGTCTTCAATTTTGAGAATCTGAATGGAATAGGGCATACTAGATATTTATAAATTGTTATTCTGTTATTATATTAACCTACATATCCCATTGATTGATTGATTAATTGTTATCATTTAAAAGATATGGGTAGCGCCATATTATGCTGTCTAAATAAAAAAAGAGAATATAGCATTTTTATCCATTTGGAATCCATATATTTACTTATGAATTAGTCATATCACAGTTTTTCCAAAACATTTGAATTAAATTATAATTGAAATAATTTTTGTATTAAGTACTTATAACATCCTTTCAAAATGATTTGAAATTCAGAAAAAGGAATTCTTTAATTAATTCGTCCCTTAATCCTTCTTAAAGGAATTTAAAGAAGGACTGTTAAAGAAGGATTGATTCCGAAACATCTCAAATATTTATTTTATTCATTTATATTAAAATTTATTCTCTGTATATATACACTTTAAACCATTATGCCTTTTAAAGAAGTAAAAATTCATTTCCAAAATAAAAAAAAAATTAAAAAAAAGACAAAAAGGGAAGTAAAAATTATATGATCTTTAAAATTATCTTTCATTTTCAATTCTTTCATCTATTTTCATATCTTAAAGGCATATCTTAATTTATTTTTAATAACTTCCTCTTTCATGAATCAATTGTCAATAAGTTACGATTAGAAAAGAAATAATTCCAAAGTGCAAACAAAAAGAAAAGAACACACTACAAAAGAAACTTCAATCTATTGAAACAGAAGATAAAAAAGGATTCACAGGCGATTTTGTCTTTCATTACGATGCTGTTTACATTTGGAAAGTATCGGCCTAGCATACCTCAACACTCCTTCAGCTAGCAGAGAATGAATAAGAGCTGCCGTAACAAAAGAAAATGGCGAATCTTGGTGTTTTTTTACTTACGTAAGCCAACACAATGTTTGTTCTTCCTCAAAAGGATCAAACTGGGCTCGCTCTCTTACGGAGCATTCAATATTTGCTCAATTCATTCCTTCTTATCAGATTAAGTCAAGTCTGAACAAAAAGGTTGAAGAATCAAACACATTGTGTCCGCGGATCCTTTCTTTGGATCGGCTCACCGAAAACTTGATATTAGACTTCTTTTTTACGAGGCTAGCTGTGAAGAAACAGATGTGTGATAAAGACGGGTTTGTAGACTTGACTTGTTTGGCCTGATGGAATCACACGCCCGAAGAAACCAGAAGCGTATTTATGGAAATCGGGTCTTTGTTTGCATACTTTTTTTTCCGTTGCCATTAAACGGGAGGAATATTAAGCACTTGTAAGAAAATAATGATGGAATAAAATCATAACTCTTTTTTTTCATTTATCTGAATTTCAATTTTAGAACTTATTCAACAGCTATAAGCTTGATACATTTTTTTTGCAAAAAGCCATATTAAAATCTACTGTCTAAAAACGAATTTCAGAAAATGTTCTAACCTTTTTTAAAAATATTATATAAAATTAAATAATTCTAATGAAATAATACTTGCGCAGCATGATTTTTTATCGTTTAAAAATTTATGAGATTACATATAAATAAAAAGACTATGAATAATTTAATAAAAAATTAAGTTATCAACTAAAACTGCTTTCATTAAAATTTACCTTTCTTCATTATTCTAAATATAATTATTAAAACAAAGTGTTGCAAGTTAATGAATTTAATATTAACATTTTGAAAATCGTGCATTGATATAGAATAGAATGAGTTTGTCGTGCAATGTTAATTAAATTTATAATTGTGTGAGTTTTTTTCATTCTGCATTATCTATGGGAACAACAATTCAGCTATGTCTCTAAACAAAATTGATATTTCAGGACAATAAAAATATTCGATTTAACATTAAAATTACTTATTTTTGATAGATACATTCGGGTTAAAATTTCTTAATTGGAAAAGGAAAAGAAATTCATATAATTTCATTCCTTTTTTTAGGATAAGTATTAAATAAGAGTGTAAAAATGCATCATTTCTCGTTTATTATAATTTAGTTTCAAACGGTTGAAAAAAATTTGTTCAATTTTACAATTTGATTTTTTTTAATTTTAAGTATTTCAATATAAAAGCCAAAGTCTCGGTTTCTGCCATCTTTTATTTATTTATTCTTTTTTTGCAATTTTTTTGTTAAAAGAATAAATTTAAGAGCATATATATTTATATATATAATTATATTTATATTTAGTAGCACGCCAGCAGGGATGATATTTTTTTAGAATTAATCTGGATAATCTGGTTTATAAATATTCTTACATTTCTTACCAGATTTTTATTTTATTTTACATTACATAATGCAAAACTTAGAAAAAAGTCCCTATTTTTTTATTTTTTTTGTAAGCAACCTATGAAGATTAATGTTCAAAAGCAACATTAGCTACAATTATACAAAAGATTGATTGCACCATGTTTCGACAAAAAATTCCAATAATTGGATACCTAAATATCACACATAGCATATTGTGAAGAAAAATTATTGTCTATATTACTTTTAGGAATTAAATTCGTGGGTGTTACTACATAAATAAAAAAAATAATAAAGCATATATGTAAAGATTAGTAGCGAATCCTTAGAAATACTGACAGGCGATTGCATTCTAACATAATCCTATAATTCTTCTTCCTATAAAGGTTTCTCTTCTTTGTAAACATAAAAAGTAAGCTTAAATGTATTTTCTTAATGAGTCTAAAAATATCCGGTTTTTGCAAAACAAAGTATATGTATATTTTTTTTCTGTCAAGTTTTTTAAACATTCAAAGTATTTTAATTTTTGATAAAAGAAATTGTACTTTTAATCTAAAAAGTATTTAAAAGAATTTGTGCTAATATGTCCTTATAAAATAAAAACTTATCCTTAAAATTTAATAACAATTAATCGATAATTAATTTGGAACTAAACTTGCATGTTCATTTTTAGAACTGAATAAGTGATAATAACTCGAAGTGAATTTTCTATTGTTAAAATTTACATTATTCTGAATAAATTATAAATAATTTATGTAATTATACTTGACAAATGAATTAAATTTGATTTAGCTGGAATAATTGAATCAATAACATATCATAAATTTTCTTTCGGCGTTTAGGAATTTTAATTTGAATTTAAGCAACAATTTCTTAGTTGCATAAAATTAAAACAATCGAATCCAGTGCATTATATAGAAGTATAAATTTTTATATCATGGCAAATTCATTACTTTCATATTTTTTAATTTATTTTTCGGTTATTCTTTTCTTTTTGTTTTTCATGTATAGGTGAATTATGCAGTATTCCACATTCTGTTTTAACCGATGCACTTTCGGAATTATTGGAAGTCATGAAACAAAGACTGTTCAAAATCTTTGTTATTCGGCAAATTGTTTTAATCATTCAAGTTATTTAGAAATCATAAAAACCGATTTTACTATTTAATTATGCAAATTACTTAAAAAATATTTTTTTTGCAATTAAAGAATTTATTAATTTAATGATTTTATATTTCGATCTATTATGAATTTATTGTCAAACATCATCTGTTTTTGTGCGGAAAATTTAGTTTAGTATATTAAAATAATCAGTTTTAATGTAAGCATGTGAAATACCGTTCAGTAAATATTCTATAAAAAAAAGTTTATCTCTTCAGTTATTTAATATTAATATTTGCATTCTTATTTTGCATAACTGTAATAATATTATATATATTTTATTTAAAGCTGTAATATTTAAATTTCATTTCAGTACTGACATGTTAATAATGTTAAAAATATCCAAATCAGATTCATAATAGTAATTTTTCTTGTTCACATAAACTCATTCAAATAAGGTATGTGTTCATATATCTGATTTTAAAAATTTTAAGACGAAATAATTAAAGGGATTTTCAGTTCGAAATTCAAACTTCACCAGTTTTATAGAAGTTTGTTTTTTTCGTAAAGCTGTTCATTAGAATTGATAAACCATTGATGAACCTCTAAACAGTTCAGCATCTATTGATAGTTTTGTAAGAAATGAATTTAATAAAAAAATACAACATAAAATATATCATTATTAAAATTTAAAAAATTAAAACGATAATTTTAGAAAAATATTGACTCACAAAGGCGGAAGCACACAACACGGTTTATAAAACATTGCTGAAATCCGGTATACACATGATGGAAGTCGTTTGACTTGTGGAGACATAAATGCGGTTTTGTTCACTTGAAACCTACAACATTAATTGTGTTGGGGTGGATTATATTATAAACAAAGGGACAGGGTTCAAAGCGCTTATA
Organism: Argiope aurantia; assembly: GCA_026543865.1. Taxonomy (NCBI): domain Eukaryota; kingdom Metazoa; phylum Arthropoda; class Arachnida; order Araneae; family Araneidae; genus Argiope; species Argiope aurantia. The sequence continues at coordinate 233,768 of JAPMOR010056032.1, read as the reverse complement.
AAGGTTGAGCTGGAGGTAAATAGTTTAAACATTTTGAATAAAGAATGGTTGTGCAGTATGTAGAATCTTTGAGTCTTCTCTGAATCTTTGCTATCATAAATTGTTCTAATACATTGTCTTCCCAATTACCAATCACACATATTCACTTGAAGACCAATCATACTAAACATACACTGAGCAAGTTCAGCATCTTGCTTTTTTTTTTATCTAAATCAACCATTCATAGAGCTCATTTTTTGGTAGGTATCACATAATATAAAAACACGAAGCGACATCCACCTTGCTTCCGATTCCAGGAATAATATACATTGAGAACCAACGACAATAGAAGTGCTGATGACTTCACAAAACAAAAATACTTTGTGAATTTGCACATTTTTGAATCCCATCAAGCAACAGTTTTGTGACAAAACATCAAATATCTTTAATACACGCACACAGAACAGCAGAACCAATTGGGAGTCATCAGCGATTCTTGGAGACAATGATAAGGTGGAGCACTAAAACTGAAGCATAGAGCTGGAAGATGTCTGCCCGTAGAGTCGAGGCCACTGCCGAGTTGAAAGAGGAAGACACGCTGCTGCCATCCACAACTGTTTCGGCAATTAGACCTTTAGTCCTTTGAACCACTTCTTCTGAATAATTGCTGTAGCCCACAGTATTTCTAGCAGCAATGCGAATGGAATAATCACTCTCAAAGCTCAAGCCATGAATCACAAATTCATTTCCTGCATAATAGAAAAAAATTAAATTATAAAACTAAAATTATTAAGATTTTATCGGAATTATTCAAAATCGTATGATTTCAAAGAAATAATTCTTTTTTATCAAAGAATGAAAAGAATTTTATTTTCCTTGCAGCACACAAATACTGTACAAAATTGTATTACATTGATCAATATTCTTAATATTTTATAATATTGGGAAATATTGTATAATATCATATAATATCGAATAATATTGTAAAATATTGTGCTACCTAGGTTACCAACAGGCTGATGAAATTATTTGTGTGAAATATTGATCTGACATTCTAATTAAGTGCTGACAAATTTTTGTTAATTTATAAGTAGAAAATGATTTTTTAAAACAATCAACCATATGATTAAAATTATTAAATTGTAATGGCGCAAATATCATTTTGGCTATAGATATTAAAAAATTAAATAACTGATAAGTTATCATAATTAAGGAAAGGAACAAGTATACGTATAAAAACTGGCTGAACATTTAAAATTTATTTTTATCAAGAAAGAAAATTTTTTATAGACAACAGCTATAAAAAACCCTTTATAATTCTTTAAAATTAACAAAATCGTCAAAATCAGTTTTTGAGATTTCATATTAAAATTTGAATCATTAAAATAAGAAGTGCATAATAACATAAATCCTACTGTAAGATTACTTTCCATATTAATATTAAAATGTTACAATAAAGTTATCCATAATAAATTATATCTCGAGAATGTATGCACATATAAATACCTTTAATCATTTTTTGATAGAATTGCTGAACGTGAATACATAAGTATAAGGAAAGAAATATAATATTTTCTTTGAAAAGACATGGTAGTTTGAACATACAAGGGAATAAAATAATTAATATAACAATTAACTGTATATAATATTTCTTTGCATGGATTTGAATGGTATTAGGAATAATAGTTGTACATGTATACTGCATTTTGTATTAAAATCCGTCTCATTATATAGGAAATCGAATATGCTTTTTTAAGAAATATGTTTACTGTCGGAGAATTTAATTCTGAATTAGATATAGATCAATGCCTGGTATATAATGTCCATGTTGTATTTTAGTTACATGGCTTCCTTTATTCAAGATTTTTTTATATTTACACACACGCAGACAGACTGTCACTTTATTTGACATCTAGAGTTCAGATGTATGGAAAACTTACCAAATTTCATCATGCTATGTCTAAATGTTCTTTTACTACAACTAAATCTTCATATTCATATGAAACCAGCACAGATACGATTTCAAAAATGAATATTAAATTTCAGGCATAACCGAAGTATTGAAATTTCATAAAAATCTAGAGCGTACTTTTTTTATCGATTAAACTACCTTTTATCTTTTATCTTTATCTACGTGGAATAAACGGGGTGTTATTTAAAAATAATTAAATCATTTTTAAGTAATTCTTTTAAAGATTCTTGACTAATCAATGCAGGGGAATAATAAATTTGCATTGACCAATGAATGCATAGTTTTTTAGTTTATTGAAAATGCAAAAATTATTATCCATCAAATGTTATTAAATTTCTTAAACCCAACTGGGAAATGTTTAGAAATCAAAGATTTCATTTAGAAATCGAATTTATTTACTACTTCCACTAGAAATGTAAAAGATCATACAATCAGCAATTCAGTAAAAAGTATTGAAGGAATCTGTATTTAATGAATTAAAATCAAATGATCTTATTTATTTTATAAATGAGGAAATTAATTTAATTATGCTCTTGATTTCTTTATAAAATGTTAATTATTTTCTAAATGGCATTCCAAGTGCCAATTCTCTCCCGATAATAAGAAAATCCTAAAGATGGAATTTCATTGAACTTCCGAAAGTATGGCGAAATTGATTATACAGGTTGGTTTACACTTAGCCAGTTATAAGACAGCGAGTAGGTAGTGTATGCATAGAAAGAGTGAAAAATGCTGTTCGATCCATGGCAAGCACAGCACTTGTACTGAGGGGACAACAACAAGCTGCAGTATTGTATATTTTTCTTACTGCGTATGCGTTTGCAGAATTTGGCTGGTTTGTTTTTGGCTGAAAAAATTGATCACTTATCATACATTAATTCTGATATTTTTTCATACTTTCTGATACGGGTTTGTATTTTTTTAAAATTTATTTGTAATTTTTTTCTTTAGTTTTCCAAATTTAGGAATGCTGTTCTTTTTTTTAATTTTTTATTTTGCCATGCTTCTTTATGTAAATATCCTCCGTTTTAATACGATATGCGGCGTAAAAGATAAATTCAGGGACGCCCAAATGGCAATTTATAGCCAAGCATGGAATACCTGAATCTATCTCATGAAATTATGACAAAAATAAATCAGTCCCTTTTTGCCTATGATTTGCATTTCTGGTTGTCTTTGTAAACCCACCTTAACGATTACCAAAAGGAAAAAAGAAATAACGAAAGAATCTCTTCTTTAATTTAAGAATTTTCCCTTTTCAGAAGTTCCAAGAAATGATATTGCAAATATATTAACTCACCATCATTTGCTTGGTGGTACCTTGCTTGATGCCAGTCAGTGTCCGTAGTCAGTTTCCATTCGATTCTGTATTCCAAGATGGGGAGAATGGAATGTGGTGGGATTGCAAATTTTATAATTAAGATGCCAGGCTCGTCACTCCACACAGTGAATTCCGGGGGATCAGGAACAACTAACAAAGAAGAGAAAATAAAAGAATACATGATATAAATTATTGTTCTTTCTTAAAGGGATAATAATCAACTTACTCTTTAATACGACAATTAAATCAGTTCCCTTTTTTGCCCAAAATTTATAAAAAAAATGTATTATAGTATTTACCCATTCGCGAAATTACTTCCTATTTTACGTGTTATTATAAATGTTGAATGTATTATAATCATATTCTTTTATTTAAGGTACTAAATAAGTGCAAAAGTTCAGTGCATACAAATGATTCGAGTTGAAGGTAGCAGGAGGGGATACAAAATCTGAGGAAGCAGTAAGCAGCTTGAAGTAAGCTGACAGCATTTGAGAAACAGAAATATCCTATTCTGCTCGAATTTCGTCCAAGATTCGTGAAATATTCTGAATAAAGACATAACCGGAGTGTTTCGACGTTGGAGATGTATATGCAGTGCCCAAAACCATCAATATACTTTAAAGCATATTGCTGTTAATTGTCCCTGTTACTCAAGTAACATATGCTCTCCAAATGTGCTCTTAAAAGTTATCAAGCCATATTTCAAATATAATTAGGGTAGTCAGCATTTCTGATATTTCAAGTGATGATTTTATTCATTAAAATAGGTTAAAAAACAAAAATTTCACTTCAAAGAAAATTAAGCTACAGTATCCTATTTTACTAATCTTAATTTATTGAAATATCTAAAATAGATCGATATCAATTTCTAAGCTATATCTAAGAATAATATACTTATTTAATTATTCCAGGGTCATAATATGTAGTGAGCCACTACTATCACTGTCATCGAGTTGATCTGACGGAGATGAAGATTTACAATTTAAATTTCTGTACTACTTGATGGAGATGAAGATTTACTATGTATATTTCTGTACTTATGAAAGGAAATGTTTGTGTCGTGTGTATCTCTGTGTCCGCGGTATCCAGTTAAATTCCTTATATTTAAAATAACGTAAGTTAGAATGCAGGTAGGCGTAATCGTAACTACGTTCTCGTTTAAATTAATAAATTATAAAATCCAATATATATATATATATATATATATATATATATATATACCGGGTGCGGCATAAATTCGTGCAAACTTCAAAAAATCATTATAAAAAAAGTATAGCTCGAAAAAAAAAATGCGGTTTGCTGGAATATGTTCAGAAAGCCTTTGGATTTTGTTATTTCCATTAAAAAATATGCAGTTAGAAAATGACCGATAGATGACACTCACAGGTCATATCAAGACTGTTTATGCAAATTAGTATAGCTATAAACAGAAGGCTGGAAATAGAACTGTCATTCGATGCCAGTAGCATGCTATCGCTACCGGTCGAGCATTAGTGGTGAAACTGTTCTATAAGAACGGTGAATCCGCGACTAAAGCATTACGACAGTTACGGACGGTGAAAGGAATTCAGGCGAAGAAAAACCCAATTTCATTCAATGGGATATTGAATTTAGTTCGCTGTTTTGAGGAAACGGGAAGATTAGATGATCGTCCACGAAGTGGCAGACCATCCGTCAGCGCTGACAGCTTCCCTGTTGTCCAAAGGGTCATGAGAAATGTGGCAGCCGAGACTTCTACTGGTAGTTCCAGTGTAAGTGAAGCAGGTAAAATAACAGGAATTCCGGAAATGTAGACCTGATGCATTCTGCACGAAATATTGATGCTGCATCTGTACAAGATAGAGGCATTTCACCAGTTGTTGCCAGCAGATTGCGAGAAAAGACAAGCCTTTGCAACATGGGTGCTCGCACAAATGGAACGTGACCCACAATGGTTACTGAACATCATGTGGACAAATGAAGCCCACTTTTCAATGCATGGTGACGCCAATCCGCAAAACAGTCGTATCTGGTCAGCATCAAACCCTTGTGGGTACACGACCAAACCAATACATTCTCCACATGTGACTTTTGGTGCGGTTTCACTGCGTCCTTCATTCTAGGCCCTTTTTTTTTGAACAGCGTTGTCCTGTATCCGGTTGGAAAACTTGTTCCGTCACTGCAGAACGCTATCTTAGGTTTTTGCGAGACCACGTTATACCTGCTTTGCAGCAAAGACGTGAGTTATCTTCCGTCACCTTCATGCAGGATGGTGCCCCGTCCCACGTTGCTAGTTCCATTAAGACGTTCCTCCTGGACACATTCACTGAGGATAGAGTGATAAGCAGAGGATGTAAGAATGAGTGGCCCTCACGATCGCCATATCTTTCACCAGCGGTCTTTTGGTTGTGGGGATACCTGAAGGCTCGTGTCTACCGGGGCTCTCCTGTCACTTTGATGCAACTGAAAGATGCCACTCAATTGGCCATTAGTGACATCGATGCCGACATGTTACATGCAGTTGTAATAGGCGTAGTTACACCCCTCACTTGTTTAATTCCATGTTGTGGCGATCATATTAAGCATCTTTTGCTTTAAAATAAAATCTACTATAATGTTGCTGTGCTCTGTTTTCCTGATTTGCATAAACCGTTTCGGTATGATAGTGTAAGCGCCATCTATCGGTGATTTTTAAATACATTTTCTAATTTAAATAATGAAAGGCTCTCTGAACATATTCCCGCGAACCGCAATTATTTTCGAGCATTACTTTTCTTATTATGGTTTTTTGAAGTTTTCACGAATTTATGTCGCACCCGGTATACACGTTTCAAATGACTGTAAAAATAAAATCACAAACTATCAAAAACTATCTCTCTAATTTACTTGTTCTGCTTATCTCAGAAATTTTACGGAATGCGATAATTTTTTTAATTAAATTACAGCTTTCCGAAGAAATTTAAAAAAAATTAAAATAAATTCTAGTATTATCAATCCAGCTTCGTTTTTTTTTTTTTTTTTTTTTTTTTTTTTTACATATGGAACATTTTTTCCTAAGTTAGAATGAAAACGATCGAAATGCAATTTTTATTAGTTCTTGTCAATTCTTTTCCTGACAAGTATACAAATTGTCCTCTCAGACTTCCAAAGTAAACGGTGCAAACATTTTCTTATTTTCGCTGGATTCTTATTGGGTTATCATGTTAAAAACTTTTCAATCTTATCTTATTAAGTAAACAAATAAAAATTAATATTCATGAAATGTATTTTTCATGAAATTTTATTTTAATATGAGATTTAAATTCTATATCATATTTTGTAAAAAAAAATCCTAGTTTCATTTTTTTTTATCTTCTCTTCATTTTTAGGGTTTAGTTACGGTTTTTGTCGTCTGCAATTCAAAGCCCATTATCACAGTAATAAAGATTTCAAAATGTGTGAATACTTGCAATAACCAATGCTATTTTTCAATATTATAAAGTTTAAATCCTCGGATTATATTCGAATGAAAATTGAGCTTCTTGCTTTGCTTGCTCATTTGTGACAGATCTCATATAAATTCCACAACCCAGCCTTTACTTAAGTATCTGTGAATAAAATAATTCAGGATGAATTTGAAATATTTTGGAAACATAAAAACAACAAGTTTACTGTTGTCATAACATATTGAATTTTGAGTCCATAGAATAGAATAAAATGACTGTGCATATGAAAATTAATAAATAAATAAAGGAAAAAAATTGCATATTTCCTTATCTGATTACTGTTTTGAAGTTTTTCTTATTGAATAAGATTTATTAAAAATATATTTTAAAAGAAAATATTTCCAGCAAATGGTCAATTTTTAAAATTTTTATTATTTATCATAAATTATAGTAGCTCCATATTTACATACAACACAAGAGTAGTTAATTTATTCTCTAAAGCCATAGTGATAATCATGACACTAATTTTCGGATTACTTCATCGGTTATTTTTTCCTATGGTATAAAAAAGTGATTAAGGCTAAAATATCGATTTTATAAAGGCTAAAATATCGATTTTATAAAGGACATCATAAAAAAATCTTTCTCAGGAAAATGAGAAATGATATCAAAATATTTTTTCTAAGCGAAATAAAAGATGAGTAAATAAAGTTTAGACGGAGCTAAATCCAATCTTGTGATTCACAAACAGAAGATTTGCTCAATTTCATTTATTTACTAGACACGACCTGTTGGTAGCTTTTAGTTTTGGAGCTGTGAGTCAGGGAGTTTTTTTCGCCTCCTTTCTCCTGTATTGACTATTTAAAAAGAGTTCGTGATTTTGTTTTTTCCGAATGTGGTTTGGAGTAGAAGGCCTGATTTTTGCCAGCTGCTGAAAGCGGTGAGAAACCAGAAGAATGTATTACTTCAGAATCCAATGTTGCTAGAATTTTGAACGATGCATTAAAATCTTTTAAATGTTATAGGAAAAAATTTTAAGGGAAACAATAAAATTAATGTGAAAATAATCAGAAACAGCTTGTTTAGTTTAGTTTAATTATATTAAGGTCATTTAAAAGCAACACTAGGGTTATTTTGGAACGGACCTCGTAACTTTGAGTCGCGGTGAGTTAACGAGGACGATGCCTGAGCCGTCACCCCTTATTCTAAGCTTCTACAACAGTGGGTGGAAGTTTGGCCCGACGGGTTTAACGTGCACTAGACCGTGCACCATGCTTACACGACCGCTCTTCGTTGGAATACGGTTTCGAATCAGAAACCCTTCAGTTCCGAGAGAATCCTATACTTTACATTCAGGTCACGTCGGCCCTCAATCAAAATATGGTAAAAAGTAGAAAATAAATATAGATATATATATATTATAAATCTATTACTGTTCAATAACGAAAATTTAGGTCATTATATATTTAAAAAAATGTATTTATAGAAAAAAGAATCAGACACCTTATTCTCTTCAAATAGGAAATTCCAAACTGCTAACATGACTGTTAATTACAAAATAAACCTAAAATACTTCGAAAATGTAATTTTTCCTATGTAAATTAAGGAAAAATCAATCATATGAAAGGAAAATAAACAGTCATTTCAATAATTGAACAACTTTTGATTTTTGATTTTTCTCAATAATGATTTTAAACAGTTAATTTCACGTAAAATTAGATTAAAATAATTATGGCACTTAAACAAATGAATTCAACAAGTAAAAAAAAATATTCTTTGAATAATAATCGTCAAAAAAGAATCAAGAGAATTTGGAACAAAATCAATATATACATTCCAGCCAAATAATTTCAAATAATTACGAATTTGCCACCTAAGGAGTTCATTAAAATAACTTCGCAATCATTAAGTCTACAAAATATTTATCAAACAATTGACAAATTCTTATTCTTTTCTTAGAATTTTTCAAAACCCAGTTATTTTCTCCTGTAATTATGGTGTATAAAATGATCGTGCCTCATTATTCTGAAAAATAAAGAAATGGAAGCCGCCGCTTAAATTCCTTTTCTGATCTAAATTTTAATTACCCGCGACGCTAACAGGCAACACAGCGTTAGATAATCAATTATTCCCAAGTACCTTTCATTTAATTGATTTTTGAAGCAAACTAATATAGTGAATGCTCCTGGCTTGCTTCTTAATTGAAACAGAATTTTCGACATGGAACAATGCTTTTATATGATTAAGCTCAATTCTCTTATTATTTCGGATTCTCCGAGGGTTTGCTTTTCAAAAGGCAGCAAAGCGGTTTATAGGTGAGAAAAAATAAATAAATAAACAGGGAAAGGTTAGACAGCGGAAATGCCAGAATCATTTACGCCTATCTCGAGTTTTAACGTATTTATGTGTAAGTAAAATAAACGGAAGGAATTATCTTGATGATATATATAGCTTTCTGGAATTAGAAAGCTAATAATGTGAATAAAGAAGACACTGTTTAGTAATCCTGCTGCGTTTCAAAAGTTTTGATGAGAAAATCTTCTTCTAAAGTGGATTGGGAAATAGGATACGTGTGTTTTGTTAAGGAATTAAGCTAATAGGAAGGCTTAACAGACTATTTCAAAGCATTTATCGATATATGGGTATTGGGCGGTTATAACGAGAATTGAAATTTCTATTAAGGATTTATACGCTTCAAATATATTTTGCTTAACTTCTTACTGTCCTTTTTATCCTATTAGTCAGTGGATCAAATAAAATTTTCTTCGCAATATGACTTTTATCCTTCAATGGGCGTTTGAGACAAGACAAATTAATTAACAGAACTTCATATTATTATTTATTCACTTTGTGTAGATAATTAATCGATAAAATAATAAAATGAAAATTTATTTATAAATTATATAAAATAAATTC
>JAPMOR010056032.1:200282-211232 GCA_026543865.1 Argiope aurantia | reverse complement strand
TATATAATTTCGAATATAATTATAATTATTCAGAAAAACATTTTTGATATTATAATCTTCAATCCACACACGAATATTTTATAGTAAACTGAAATTAAAAAAATAATTTTCATATAGTGCGAGCAAAGAGGGTTTTAACTAAAAATGGCCAATTTAATTCTAAATAAACACAGGATTTACAGAACTATTTTCCAGAAATGTTGAAAAATCTATCCGATTGAAAAACCTTAATATATTATGTTTGAAATAAGCCGATCTTGGAAATTCTGCCTTCTTTGAGCTAGAAATATATAATCTGAAATAAATTTCTTTCTTTTAAGCCTTAATCAATAAAATCTAAAATCTAAAAATAAAAGTGAATGTATTATCACTAATGTATGCTTTTACATGTATAAGTACATTATTTTAAGATGCAAAATTCATTTTCTATATATCTAATATTTTGTGGTAGGTAATCATGTTTCGTTTAGTCTAATGGAATTTTTTGGAAGTCAGAATATAAGGATTCTGTTATCTATTTAAATATGAAAGGTCACTAGAATTCACAAATATTTTGAAATTTACTGTTAACAACATTGTAGAATATTATTTAATTGTTTTAAACAATTGTTGTAAAAATCTTTCAAATTAATTGCAATGCAAGTCTTATGTTTGAAAACTAATAAAAAATATTGCCGGTAAAAGGAAATGGACAGCTATAGAATAGCAGATTCAAATTTAAATTTGTAAATAATTGTTTTCAATAAATTGTTTAAAAAATATATGGATAACATTTTATTGACAAGTTTGAATATTTAGAGATCTTAAACACATAAATTAGTACTTAAAAAGAAAAAAAAGCAAGATTTCTAATTTTTCTGAACAATGATTAATTTTATTTTCCTTATGATGAACGATTCCTAATTAAAGGCGGGGTGGGGGGTGTTTTAGAAGGAAACACACATTCAGAAAAAAGAATGTCTAACCTTATGCATGATTAATTCAACTTAATAATTGGAATATTCATTGAAATTTCACATATCGCGAAAATTGATTATTATTATTTCTATTATGATTAATATTTATCAAAAAGAAAGATCTTCATAAAAAGTGAAATAAATGTTTTATTATTGAAAAGTCAGAAGATTTCACATTGAAATCATTTTACTATTGTAAAAAATTATAAATTATGGAATATAAAATATTTCGGATTTATTTTATTTTTCATGAAAAATTATATCAAACAAACTACATTCTTCAGAATTTTTTTTCTAATAAATATTTTAATATATTGTTATAAAAGAAAAACTCCATCTTTCTTTTCAATTTCAACTTTTTGTTCACGTTTTGTTATTGTATTTATTTGAACTTTAGATATTTCCATTATAAGTTTAACAGAAACAATAACAACTCATTAATATCTCTTTTTTAAACGCATAAAATTCACTGTTTTACATACTCGCCATCTGCACCAAAATAAAATATGTTACTCTCTTTGAAAAATTCTCAAGAGAATTCAAAATAGTAGTAAACAGATACTCGAAGAAATATTTGTCTGTAACTGTTTCCTCACAGGCGCCTGGAAGTATCAAGCATGAAGTCCTGAATGGTTCTGTCCATCAAACAGCCTTTTAGGAGGCAGGTAACTTGACAGTGCAGAAACTCGATTCATGTACTTGTACGTATGGGTATCCCATTTCTTTGAATCCCTGGCGACTTGAAGGTGTCGTTACTTACAAGTCGGAAATCGGATACCGCAGTGCGTTTTTATTTTGCTGAATGCTATTTTACTTGTGCTTTTTTATTTCGATGAATTCTATTTCTTGCGTCAATAGAAAATGCGGATTCGCATCCTGTTAGTTTGAATTGAATGTTTCTAGTGCATTTTTGAGAGTCGGAATAATTTTTGGAAATTATCGTGTCAGGGCACCTTTTTTTTAGTTTTTAGTATCAATGAATAATTTTTAATGATAGTATCAATTATTTATTCACTTCATTTGTATTTCTGACATTAAATATTAAGAAAAAATACAAAAAAAAAAATGAAAAAGGAACTGGAAAATAGGAAATTTTCATGATTTCAGGCCTGAACTTCAAAAATTTTTCATTTATTGTATTTATACTTGCAGCATTAAATAGCAAAATAAAATACAAAAGGAAAATTAAGAAACAGTAAAATAACATCTTTTTTAATTATTTGAGATTTCAGACCCAAGTATCTAAAATATTTCACTCATTATATTTATACTTGCGATATTAAATATCAATACAAAAACGGAACAGGAAAAGTAATAGAATAATTTTAGTTATTTAAGATTTCGAGCCCAATTATTTAAATTATTCTATTAATTATGTATATATTTAGACCTGAAAATATAATAAAGTCTAAATCTATTAATATTGAAATTAAAGAAGAATTAGATTAGTTGTACTTCGGCTCAGTTGCACATACTGGAATTCTTATAATATAGTGTAAAAAATTTATATCAATCACTGAGAAGAAAACATAGTTACTACTGTTGACATGGTTAACTTTTTTTCCTCCAGTTATAAGAAATATTCTCTTGTCGTGCATTAACCTCCTTCCTAGAATTCGTCATTCGTGATTGAAAAAAATACTCTTGACAGATGTTTTATGTTTTGAAGTTTATATAGTTTTCTCTGTTACTTTAAAGCAACCTAAGTTATTTACAATTCAGTAAACTAATGCAAGAACATGGTTTGTAAATAAATATTATAATTTTTTTCTGAAATGAGTTTTAAAAATAAGCCAATTGAAAATGTGAACTCTGAACTCGATTCCTCATTGATTAACTGGTTAAATTTATTATTTTACAAATATATAAGATATTGATATTGAATATTAAGATATTGATATAATTGATTAGAATATTTTGTAATGGTTATATATATATATATATATATATATTAGCCTTTATTAAATATTCTTGCCCTCGTATAAACCTAAGATTCTTGCTGATGATATTTAAGTATTAAAAAACAAAAGAACAAGAGGTTTTTCCAGTTAACAATATTAATCTTTATATTTAAAAAATAAACATTCGATTGTGTTAGAATATATCTAATTTAAGAGCACCAAGATAGACTGAACCACCTTTTGGAACTGCAAATAGATGAATTAAAAGAACGCTATTTGGTTACTTGCCAAATAAATTAGTATGTAAAATATACAAATTCTGTGACTCAAAAATTATTGGAATAATATCAATTTTTGTTAAAGGTAGTAATAACTATATATTCTTAGTCTGTCATTATATTCATTTAGTTATTACATAATTTATAAACGTGGAGCATTTACTTAAGTATATGTTATGGATGCAGAGTAGTCAAGAGTCATAGTAGTAGAAATAAATAAAAACGTATTCGCAAAGTCACTAAAATAAAAAAATAACATAAAAGAGTCATTAGCGTTCTCTTAAATTAACAATGCATTGAAATATGAAATTGAATTGATTGATCAATTTCTAAACAATGCACTTCATATTGCGAAGTGCCTAGGGTCGCAAAATGCCTAAATCGATTGCTGAAATACCCCGAAAAATAAATTATAAGAGGAAAAATAAAATTAATCTCCTTTTTCAGTTTAGAATAGTTCAGCATTACAAAATAAATCAACCACATGTATTAAACACCGTAATTGGAAAACACCGAAACCGTATAAAAAACTAACAAACAATTAAATTCACGCTTGTTATACACAGCCCACTTTTATTACATATGCTGAAAAAGAGTTTTGTCCCCAGTTTAATCCAACAAAATCTCTTATTTAATAAACCCAAAAAGTGCTATTTTTTATTAATTCCGAGATTCTTGAGATAAAAATAATAACGGCCTTTGTTCCCTTGCTACGGTAGGGACGGATATTTCAAAACAATCAGCCTGGCTCTAAAGAAAGTCCAAATTGCTAGTGCTCTTTTAATCTCTCCGAGAGATAAATTTAGGAACGATAAAGTCTCTGCCGTAATAGGAAAATAAAATTGTAGAGCGATTAAACTAAGTGATAAGACTAGAGCGTAAAAGGGTTAGAAATGACTTTGGGTGGAATTACCTAAGCTAGAAGAAACTTTCCTTTGAATTAGAGAAATGACCTTAAATTACTTCTACTTTTAATGAGGTAGGGGGATCCGTTTAACTGTTTCCTTATAGAAAATCGAAATCTGTTTCATCATTGCTGATGAGAAGGTTATCAGGTAAGAGGGTTCCTTGATCTCCCCGTAAATTTAATATGCAAGCCATTATTATGGATAAAAAAAAAAGGGGGAAAATTAATACGAAAATAGATGAGAATTTATTGCTTGTAATTCGGAAGTTCATTATATGATATTTCCATTAATAAATAAAGAATAAGCGTTTTCAAACTAAAAATCTCAACTGTTTTCTTCAGAAAGTATTTTTTACTTTCGCATATATGAAGCATAACGAAAGTAATAGTAATCGTTAAATAAATAAATTAATTAAAAAATTTAAAAAAATAAAACGCACTTGAGATTTTGATTACTCTCCGCGCTTTAGTCCTCCTTGACTTCGAAAAGCGTACGTTTGGATGAGTAAGAAACGCGTTGAGATAGATGGAAAAAGTGTAAGTTCTTTACATCAGATCTGTGGATTTCTATCAAGTTTTGAGGAAAAATCATTCATGCGAATTCTATCTACCCGATTGCATGAATATAAGTAAATATGATACAAGAGCTCAATGAATAAAATTTCGTTACACATATTTATCATCTATAGTGTTAGACATCTATCAAAGTTGAAACAAATCCAACAAAGGGTTGACCATCTGTTGGTCTGTACTTTCAGAAATATGTGAATGCGATGACTGAGAAATACAATGATTTAAATATATCAAATTTGGTATGCGATTTCCTGATTGCAATTGCAGTACTTGTCAATTTTTTTCATCTATTTGTTTGGAAGAAATGCATCTAAAACACAACTTAACCTTTATTAGAAAGTATGTAAGAAAGCTGCAGGGAGACCACACTCTCCATTTGGAAGAAATAATTAATTTAGAATTTTTAATCCTGCAACCACAGAAATTTAAATCGCTGTTCAAAAGTTGGGTTTACGTTAATAGTTTGCAGCAACTTATTTAGAAATTTTTAGAAACACATGTTGTTATGTCTTATTTCATAACTGATAGATATTAATCAATTTCAGACTGCCCTATTCACATTTCTAACATTACATATAGTCCTGCCATGATTCACTTCATAAACTTGTTTTCATAATTTAATCCTATTTATTTAATTTCTGTCAAATGCTGGTTCAGAACTGCTGTCAATTTGCTTCGGACAAGGAAAAAGATGAAGTTTGGAACCAAAATGACGGTCCCATTTCCGTTTTAAGTAGATCAAAATTCTTAAAAATTGATATATCCAATAATTTTAGATTTTTATAATCTTCTGTAACCAGAATATTCTTGGTGCTTAACTCTTAATTTTATTGTCACTTTCTTTCACGATCATTCGCATCTCTGATTTCATACATTTTCACTTCAAAATATATTTTGAAGTGTTTGAAGGAACAATGGACAAGATTAAATGGCTTAAAAATGTCTAATATAATTTAACACAAAATATATATGCCTAAGCAAAATTCCAATAACACTAAATTAAAAAAAAACTTATATAAAGTTATTTAAAATTTAATGTATTAAATTATAAATTATCATTTTCTTAAATATGTCATTTTACCAAAAATGTTTCGAGATTATACAACAAATTAGTATGTATCAAAGTCTTTGAACATTAAATCTTTTGACATCATACTACCACTTACGTAAAATATTTCGAGATTAATAGTATGTCATAAACAAAAATTTGACCATAATAAAAAGAATTATAAATAATAAAAACCAAAGTTAAACTAGCTATTAACTATTACAAATGAGAAAGAGACATCGTAAATAATTTCATATATACAGACTCATAATTAATTCGCTCTGATATAGTGAAGTACAATTTATTTCATTCTTGTTTTTGAAACAAAATGTATTTTTCATTTTGAATATATGGATAATAAACTTAAGTTCCCTTTTAATTCAAAGCTTAAATAATTGAATATATAATATTCTTTTTTTTACATTTCGTTTAAGGGAAACTTTTCTTCATTTTGTATATTTAATTTAAAAAAAAAAAACGGAAAATAATGAAATACTCTCCTTAGATAGATACCATAAAACATTCTTTTATAATTATTCATGAAATATAAGCTACAGTGTTTTGAAATAGTTTTTCTTCTTTTAACTTTCTTAAATGTGTTTTTATTTCTTTAAATATTCACGAGGTTTAAAAATCCTATTTCCATTATTAACTGGAATGAAAACTTACAATTTTCTGTCTCGGATGAATAAAATTCTTTCAGCATAGAAATACAACCTTAGTAATTAAATTTATATCAGACATTTCAACAGAAAATAAATATTTTTCTCACTTATTTATAATAGGAAATACACGTAGTCCATGAAGTAAATGTTTCTTTATTGCGAAATAATTCTTCATTTAATTTACTTCTTTTAAATTAAACTACAAAAATATCTGCCTCGGTATGCATTAAAAATGCGACTGTCTGAGAAGGAAATTAAAAGTAAATTTTAAAAATTCATAGTTTTCAGTCATTTTAGTTGACGTTTTTATATAGCGCGATAATGCAATAAACATCATTTCTGTTTCCAAATTTAATGGCAAGAAAAATCATGAAAATATGGAAAACATTTGAACTCGCAACAATTCAATGATAATAGTTTATGGTATGAAGAAAGTGTGGAATATTGTCTTCAGTTCAAATTTATATTATTTATATATTTACTTAAAATATATAATTAAATTGAAGTTGTTTAATTGAAAAATGTAAAATAACAGGTAACACATAAAGACGAAATTTAATCCAAATAATCTACAAAGTTGCAAATTTTCAGTTTATCATTTAATTACTTTTGCATCAATAACATGAAAAAATAACATCCCTATTAGTACAAAACTCCCAACAGCATTTCATGATATTTCACGACATTCAGAATATCAGACAACACCTTGGAGATGTACTGTATCTGGGTACTGGATTCCCCCACTGCGATCACATACATTGCGAAATTCAGCCATCAGACGGCACGAATATCAGTGTGGCAATACCAGAAACTAATCATAATGTAGAATAAAAATGAAAATGTGCAAAAGGAAGAAAAAACACTCTATATGTAATCAAGTAAACATTCGAACATTTAAACACACAAGAAATCAATGACTTATCATCAGTCATTTAAATCCGTGTTTTCTATTTCATTTTTACTTTTGAAAATAGACAATCACTAAAGTCATTTCACGGCATCACTAAAGCATAAAAACGATTTTTCAACCCACACTAAACACCTTTTATGAACTATTAACACAAGTAGCCAGACGCTTTAAAATTATCACAGAATTCTGGATCAGCAATTAAAAAAAAACTAAATTACAAGATTAATATCAATCTCTAGATATACTAAAAAACTATATTCTTGAAAAATATGTCCAATTCAGCAAAAGAAATTTCGATACATGCTCTTTAATTTTTCAACATGAATGTTAAAGACAAATATCATACCCCTAAACAAGTATATTTGAATAAGCTGTTTTTAAAAGGCAACTATATATTTGAAACTCATGCCATGCATATAAGAATTATTATACAGATTTTTATATGAGCGTATTC
This sequence comes from Argiope aurantia, assembly GCA_026543865.1. Classification (NCBI taxonomy): domain Eukaryota; kingdom Metazoa; phylum Arthropoda; class Arachnida; order Araneae; family Araneidae; genus Argiope; species Argiope aurantia. Next base: position 203,540 of record JAPMOR010056032.1, on the reverse strand, counting down.
ATTTATAAATTAATTTGTCAAGATTAGTCTATGAAATCAAGGAATCATTTACATATTACATCGTAATTCCCTTATATTACATCATAGAAATGGTGATCTTTAATATTTACATTAAAAATATTTCGTTCAAAATTCAAATCTGCTAATGAATCTCATACAAGAGCACGGTTTATATTTTGTGAAAAATTGAGATGTTTAAAGATTTCAGATTTGAGTGAAGATCAAGAATTACGTTAGAAATAACAATTCCTAAAAAAAGTAAGTAATTATAATTAAACCATAGAATACTGCATTACTTTCAGAAATAATTACAGATGATTTTGGAAATATGGTTTAAATGCGATGGAGAGGATAAATCTTTTGGTAGATACCAATTTTTACTTAAAAGGAAAAAAAAATGAATGTAGACATGGTAAAGATGGTAAAGTTTTAACAAAAATGCATTTGAACGATTTTTTATGATTCTATGAATGTTTAGGAGGTATAAATCAATGGAATAAAAATTTTCTCTTTATATAAAGATATTCTTTAAATTGTAAGTTAAAAACTAGTAGTCTCCTCTTTGGATATAGAAAAAAAATATCCATTGTATCAAACAATGTTCGTTTCAGAATAAAGAGTTTTAAGAAAAACAGATTCCTTTCATCTTAAAATTACAGACGGAATTCCTTTTAGATTTATAAATAAAATATCTCGTTTAAAATAAGGTTTATAAAAAGTAATTTTAAGGAAGAATTATTTTGTTTTTGAGCTTTCATAAGAACTTCAAGAAATGTTACAGTTTCCGTTTAAAATAAAGATTCTTGCGAGAAAAAAATTACATTAGTAAAGTTAGCAATTAAATATTGCTAAAACATACAAATTATTTTTCAGCTGATTAGGGTAATACTCAATTAGTTTAGTTATATTAACGTCTCGTTTAAAGCAACACTTGGGCTATTTTGGGACGGACCTCGTAATTTTGAACCACGGTCAGATGACGAGGACGACATCTGAGCTGGCACCCCCCTCTCCACACCACACCACACCAGCTGGAGGACGTTTGGGCAGGACGGATTTAACGTGCAACTGACCCCCTTACACGACGGTTCTTCGTTGGAATCGAGGGTAATACTCAGAAAAACCAAACTATGTTCAATTATAGATTGATAATCTATATAAGTAAATACATAATTTTAGATAATACATAATCATACCTGATTCCAGTACATTAATAATTCCAGTACATATTTTTTATGTAAATTAAATTACATTCTGCCAATATCTTATAATTTCAAAATTATTTGACTCCATTACCGAGCCTATAATATGTTATCACATTCTATGCTTCAGCTATTAATGATTATAAGTAAAAAACATCATATCATTCTTGTTTCGAGAACTTATTTGATCAAGTTTTGGAGTTATAACTAAATAAAAGTAAAATCTCTTAGTTCTGCCTAAATTCGAAATTTTAATTAACAGAAAATAATTGTTTAATTTTAGGTACTTTCTGATCTAAATATACTGCACTCATCACAAATATTGCCGCATTGAAGAAAGACAGTCGAATCTCTCTGGCCGAATGGTCACGGCACTGATCTCATGATCAAGAGACCTGGGTTCGAATCCCGCTAGAGGCAATGCGATTAATAGTATATGTAAATACTTAATTCCTTGGCTTCATGTTTTCCTTTATTTCATGTTCCAGAAGATACTGGACATTTCTTTAGTTTACCAGACAAGTGTTCTGAACTTTTCTTACTGTCTCCAGAAGAGTATTATGGAACTTTCTCTGCTTGAATAAAAGCAGAATATTTGTCAGTAACTGTATTCTGAGTTCAGTTTATAAATTGGTTTAGATCTACTTCTTGTGTGTGTCCTTAAGTTCTATACTAAAGTATCTACGTGACAATATTACCATTGATTAACAAGGCAAATATTATCCTCCATCAATTTTTAAAAATTCCTATAGAATTAGTAGAATAAGAAAGTCATTAAATAAAAGCAGTTTAAAAAAATTCCCAAAATTTGAAGCTTGGCAAGTTATTGAATAGAAATTACTTTTTCCCTTCTTTGATTATTCTTGAAAAATGATTATCTGTATTTTTAGCCTGTAGGAACATTGTTTCAATAATATTTTGAATATATTATGATTAGTTATTTTTAAATATGCTACAGATTAAGTTTGATAATTTTCTCTTTTTCCTTGCAATTTTTATAAAATCTTGTTCAGGATACTGTTCGATTAATTACTTTCTGATATTTATACACAAAAAAAATTCAAAAAATTATCACCCCAGGAACATTGATTAATAACAGAAACTCATTATAGTTTAGATACAAAATCATTAATTATGTAAATTTCAGGATGCCAAAATCTTAGCATAATTTTAATAATGAATTGTCTTATAGCCGAAAAAATATTCTTCATATGTTTTTCAAGAAAACATAGTTTTCTGTTTTTTTAACGTAAATTAAAGTAGAAATTTGAATATATAAATAAAAAGATAATGAAGTCTATAATTATTTACTGTTGTTAAATTTTGAAAAAAATACTGAAATATCTAGCAAATTAAATATAAAAAGCGAATGAAACTCCATCGTACACTTTTAGATGTTTATGAAATAAGCTATTAGTCTTATTTTTGAATATTTAGATAAAATTCAATGAATAAATTACTATGCAAATACTAAATAATTAATATAATTTTAGCACAAGAGATAACTTAATTCTTGAATTTTGACAAATATTTATTATTTTCAAATTATAATATAAATTATAAGCATATTAAATATTTTGTTAAGTATAAATGTATTTTAATTTGAACTATCTAAAAATGCAAAATATATTTTTTTATGTACAGACGTCTAAAAGTAATGGATAACAATATTACCATTATTTATAATAATAATTACGCAAATATAATAAAAATTAATAGAGTAAAAATGAAAATAAGTAATAATCTAAAGAAAAACTTTGAAGGATTTGATCCATAAAATAAGTTCGGTTCTATGAAATTTGTTATTTTCTTATTAGAATAATGTCGGCATTTTTTTACAGAATATGTATCCCAGAATTCGTTTTAAACCATGCAGTGAACATGATCAGTGAACATAACTGAAATGCACAAAAGAATAAAAGGAATGAAAACACAAGAAGGGAGCCATATAGAAAACATGATCAGAGGACATAACTAAAATGCGCTAAAGAATAAAATGAAAGAAAACAGAAGAAAGGAACCGTACAGTAAACATGATCAGTGAACATAACTGAAA
>JAPMOR010056032.1:187316-200272 GCA_026543865.1 Argiope aurantia | reverse complement strand
AAATGCGCTAAAGAATAAAAGAAAAGAAAACGTAAGAAGAGAATCGTACAGTGGACATGAACTGTGATGTCTTGATCTTTCATCTGAGAGCTGTGAGGTGTAACCACAAACGCCCGACAAGTATAGTTGCCATAATCCGTCGGTTTCAAATTCCGAATATAGAGTCCGTCCTCTGTTATGGTGTACTTCGGACCTAGAAATGAAGAAAAATATTTTATGGTAAAGCATTTCGAAAGATAAAAATGACTTCAATAATGGAAAATTATAGTTTTTATTGAATTTTTTCGAGACAACAATACAGAATAACATTGAACAAAGAAATGCATGAAATTTATAAACTGATATGGAAATTTTTAAGTTATATTTTGCAGTTCATATAATCAATTTATTTTTTTAAATATATTTATTCAACTAGACTTATTTGTAGAGATGCATTTTTAAATTTGATTTTATATTATCTTCATTATGTGATACTTTCTTGAAATTCAGCTATATTTTAATACGTTCATTATATATATACTAATTAATTAATTAACTTAATAAAAAGTTGATTCCATGGGAGAGAATATAGCATTGTATAGAACTGTATATAATTTGAGTAACGATGCATAATTGAGTTGATGATTCCTTATTATAAACACTATAGAATATGAATTTTTAATTCATAGTTCTATAGTATTTATTATAACGAATCCTCAAATAAATTCTAATGTGTAAAAAACTACTAAATTAAAAATATCTTATAACACTGTAATAAAACTGTTGTAAAAATTACTTAGAATAAATTTATTGAAGTTATTTTTAAAGGCATATTTATTACGTCCCCTAAATGAAATTTTTAATAAATCTGGTGATAACCTTAGCAGTATCATGATTAAATTCTAAATGATTAAATAATATCTGCGATTTTTCAGATTTGTATCAGCAGCTATAATAAGTGTGTTACTTTATTATAACTAATTACATTTCAGGAAAAAAGTAAAATCACTAATTTATCTTTGTTCTAGTGGATTAATTGTTTTAAAAGGTGACTTTTAATTAATTAGTACTCACTTCGATTCATTAAACATTTAAAGTAAAAAAAAATATGTCAAATAAAAAGAGTTTATATAATATACTGGTGTGCAAAACTTAAGCAACAGGAATGTTTTTTGCCATAACTTCACGAGAAACCATCTGAGAGACTAGAATTCAGAAATGAGATACAGAATTTTGTTCTGAAAGAATGACGAAAGCATAGTTGCACAGAAATGAATACAATGCATACAGTATGGAATCAAACAAAAAAGGCTTTATTGAACTCATAGTATCGTTACACATCATTGTCTGTCCAAGAGGAAGAAGAGCAATCAGATGTTCCTTAGTATGGGATATGCCCTCCCCTTACAGCAATGGTTGCTTCGCACCGTCTCCCCATACTCAGCACCAGATTGCCCAACATTTCTTGAGGTAAGAGTGCCCATTCCTCAATCAGCATCTGTTTAAGTTGTCGGGTGTTCCCAGGATGATGTAATCGTGCCGCAAGGAGACTCCCCAAAGCATCCCACACATGTTCTATCGGATTTAAATCAGGGGAGCACGCCGGCCAATCCATTCGAGTGATATCTTCACTTTCCAGGAGCTCTTCAACAGCATGAGTCCTGTGTGGCCGTGCATTGTCATCCATATAAACGAAGTCTGATCCAATGGCACCTCGGAACCGACGCACATGGGGAAGGATCACCTCCTGACAATAGCGATCTCCAGTTACAGTACCTCTGTCGAAAACGTGAAGCTCAGTCCACCCGTTCATCATCATGCCTCCCCAGACGACAACTCCAGGACCACCGAAACGGTCTCTTTCCGTGAAGTTACTGGGATGAAACCGTGTCCCGACCTCTCTCCAAATCAACTGGCGTTGGGAATCGCTTGTGGCACTGAAACGACTCTCATCTGTAAAGTGGACACGACTCCATTGATGAGATGTCCAGTTTTTGTGCTCCCTGCACCACTCTAAACGGTGCTGCCGGTGGGAAACTGTCAAAGGGATGCAGCGTTCAGGACGGCGGGCGAATAGGCCACCTTTGTGAAGGCGTATGGACACAGTAAAACGCGACACTTGTCGCCCCGTTGCTGCACCCAGTTGCTGAGCAATGGCGCTTGCTGACTGGTTTCGGGTTCTTTTCGCCTGCAGGAAGATATGTCTGTCATCCACTATAGTTGTTTTCCTGGGGCGGCCGCCACCAACCTTTCTCACAGCTGCACCTGTGGTTTGGAAGGCTTTCCAAGTGCGCGAAACGACACTTTTGTTGATTCCAAATTCTTCAGCTACACTGGTCACACTACGCCCCCTCCTCCAGCTTTCCGATCATTCTTCCACGTGTGAATTCGTCCAGGTGATTTCTGATAGCCATATTTCACAAATTAACTCACGTGCACTTGCAGCGAATGTCTTTAATTGCGTCTCCGTCCTTCCTTTTATTTTAGTGTTGAGCTGCGCGCGCCTTCCGCACGTGTTTTGCGTACGCTCACCTCGCCTGTGACGTTTTGTTCCTGATATTTGCATACTCATGACCTTTCTCTTGAATTACGTGTTCATTGTACTGATCGCAAGAACTCCTTTTCTGCAATTTCATGGTTATCTGCTTAAAATTTGCATTGTTGCTTAAGTTTTACACACCAGTGTATATGAAAAAGGTGTAGTAGAAATTTTAGAAGCCTAAGTTTCAAATAAGCGTGGGATTTTAATGATGCATTCAAATTATCGAATAGAATATTAAAACTTCAAATAAATGCTTAAAAATTACTTTAAAATTATAATTATGATAAGGAACACGATTTTGATTTAAATTTATCGTTATGAAAGAAAGTTTTATGTGAAAAAATAAAATAAAACCCCTGCAGAGGGCGATAAATTGAGGACCAATAAAATAAACTGAATAGTCAATTTATAATTTGTTCAATATAACTATCAATTTGATGTATAGAACAAGTTTTTCAACAAATGCTCCATGCGATGAAAAGGAAACAAATGTAAAACAGAAACATTTGATGGGTGTATGTCAAACAAGCATATCACAGAATGGCTGGAATTTAAAGACACTATTAAAAGACAATTGTATTCATTATTCCCGACAGACTTACCTTCAATCTCTTTAAATATTAATTGTAGGGCATGTTAATACTTGTTGAAATACAAGTATCAATAAATATAAAGGAAATTTTTTTTAACAATTCTTTTAGACTCTCCGTAATTGGAAAAAGAAAATATTTATTAACATTGATCTATCGAAGTTAAAATTCTTTGAATTACTTCATCCAAATCTAAAATGTCCGGTTTTATTTTTCACACAATCATTTTTTTATTACTGCGAGAAATGTATTTGTACTTGTATCATTAATCAACAAATTTCTAGATTCCTTTTTTTTTTCAAATAAAATCAGCCATTAAATTACTGATTTTGTGCAAATCTAGCTTTTAGATTTATAGAGATTCTCTGTTTATGAATTTAAAAAATAACAAGAAGTATTTCATTTTCTCTATATAACAATTCCTAGTGGATTGCTATTTATTTATCCTTTTTACTAAATAAGTGTTATTAAAATAAAAGCAAAATTAATGAAGAATTTAAAATTGAAATCATTCGTAATTTTTGTGTGCTGCTGGAGAAACTAGTATAAATATGACAGATAAGAAATACCATGCTTATTGGATATCTATTATATTATTAAAGGTGGAAATTAGGATTTCCACCTTTCTAATGAAATGGATAAATGAAAATAATCTTTGGAATGTAAAAGCTCATTTAAAAAATCTCGTATTTAACAATAGACTTGAAAATTAGTTCATGCAAGTATCTTGTAGTTGATGGTTTAATACTTTGTTTTATCCATAAATAAATATGATTATCATTAGTTTGAGTCATTAAAGCATGTTTATTACTAAATTCTCACCAGAACATCACTTAGGGCATTTTTGATTTAGAAACATAAACATGTATAGAACTCATACCAATTGTTTGATATATCAAATATTAAAAGCTGCACCAATATTTTCTGACCTTAAAATGTTTGTAAACCCTATCAATATTGAAAGGTACCAAATGTCCTTTCAATGAAACTACGCAGCTACCAGGGCTGTCTGAATATCCCAATGACGTGTCATGCCCCTTGGTTAAGTGTAATTAATTAAATTCCCATGGCGCGTATTTTGTTCACTAGAGAAACTCGCCTAGAAGTGTTCAGAGGGACAGGAAAATTTTATAAAAGCTCACAAGAGATGTCGGAGCATAATTTATTTAATAGCTAAGCAGAGTCATCGGTTTTCGAAGAGGTAGATAAAGTTTCTTATTTTAAAAAGATAAACTTCCTTGTTCCAGTATTTTGAAATACCGGAATTCTGACATTTGGAATGAGAGAGTTAATAAATAACTTGATTAAGAGAGTAAAATAGTATTTAACATTCTTTATATTCGCTAATCTTTTAATGTATAATATTAATTAAATATCATTTTTTTAAAGCTAGTGCTATCATCTTTTCAAAGTTGTTTAAATATCTCGAAATTTATTTTTCTACTCTTAATGCACTTAAGAAAATAAACGATTCAATTATAATGAGTCATGAAACAAATGCCTATCAAAAGTTTAACATAAATATGAAGTCGATATTAGATTATTTAATCGTTTTACGTGTATGTTTTACGTTTAAAGTATTTCCTAAAAATTTCAAAGCTAAATTAAAACATTAGTTTATTCAAATGAAAATTGTGAAGCATTTTTTCTTAAGATCAAATGGTGCAAATAAATATTTTGAGGATATGCTTTATGCATACTTACCATCTAAGATGAGAGTTCCGTTGACATACCAAGAGATAATAGGCGAGGGGTCCGACCGAACGTTACACAACACCATGAAATCAGTTCCTTCTTTTCCAACTTGGTGCTCCGGAGTACCCCAGAATGTAATAGACACTAAAAATATTAAATATATTTTTTTCCTTTTGAGTCTTCAGTTACTGTTATAAGAAAATGAAACATTACAATAAAACACAATACACAATATTTCAATCTTTCTTAAATGTAATATTCAATGTAAAATGTTAATTAAGAGTCTTCTCCATTTTGTTTTAATTCTCATGCAGATCCAAATTGTACTAAGATGAAGAAAAGAAACGACGAAATAGAAAAGGGAGGATTATATAGAATATTCGAATTATTATAGCATAAAAATGATTGAGAAAGTTGTCACATTTAGCAATTTATCGCCAACAAAAAGTTACAACTTAGAGCGAATGTCCGCCATGCATCCGATTCTACTGTCTGGTCAATAAAGGGCAGGGTCTTAAAAAGTTATCGCCCGAAGAAGCACATAGAAGAAAATAAGAATGAAAGCGAAACTACTAGAAGAAATCACGGGATTGCGTCAAACCGTTTAACCTGGTTTTTCACGAAAAAAAATATCTGGCAAGGAGAAAAAAAATTTAAATTCGATTGATTTTTTAGATTGTCAAAAACATTTGCCTTTCCAAATATTAGTGATTGCAAACTATAAGTTATGTGGGAACATGAAGTTTTTCTGTCGGATTGATATCACGTAAATTAAATAATAATAATAATAATAATAATAATAATAATTTTCTCACGTGATAACTTAAAATTTGCGGTAACATATTTCAATTTCTTTTTATTTAAAATTAATTATTTAAAAAATACTGACACGATACAAATAATGACACGAAAATTCTGATTGGTTACAATCCATTCTCTCTCGACTTTCTCCTTCACTCCCATTCTTCTCTCTTAGACTATCTGCGCGTATTATGTGCGAGAAAGAGAGAATATAAGATCTAAAAATGGCAACCTGTTGTTATGAACTAATTTAAAATGTGCATGCATAGAAGAAATTTCCATGCATGTGTCAATATATAGTAAAACTCGGTTAAAAAATAACTTAAAAGATTCTGACATTTTCAGACATTATACAATATTTCCAGCTATATATGTGATAAAGTTTCTTTACGATTATAATGACTTCCCTTTTCTTTAAAATTTTATTTTTACAGTATCAAGAATACTTATATTTATTATTATAAAGCATGATACTTGAAAATGTTTGCATTACTAGTAAAAAATGGGAAAAGAGTTTGGAAGCTAATAGTTATGCTTATAATAAATAAATTAACATAAATATTATTTTTTAAACCACAATCGAAAACAGCTGACCTAAACCAAAATTTTCATATACCGTCTATTCAGTGGAAATGATTTTCCATGGGCATCTAATTTTTAAACTTTTCAAATATAAATATGAAATAATAATGCGCCGATCAGTTTGATTGGAAATAGTTTTTTTTTTCATGGGGATTTACAGGGTTGTTTTAAAATTTATGACAGCACAAATATGTTCTATTTCGCTTCAGTTGTAGAATATACCTAAATAAAAAGGGAAATATTTAAAACTACTAATATTTTTTCAACTTTCATGGTATGGCTTGATTAGAAAAATTGTAATTAATACGATTGGGTTGACCTTTTAAAAGATCAACAAGTGCCGACACCTCGTATTTGAAGCGCTGACTTCCCAGTAACCTATTCTTGAGAAGGGTTTAATTGGTTGTATGGATGCAGAAAAATTGGTAATCCAATTAAAAGTAAAAATAATGAAAAAAAATTTAAAACATATTTTTGCGCTTTGAAAACGTATAAATCTTCAGGGTGCAAGTTTTTTATATTGATTGCCATACTTTCTTTTCTTGTGTGGCCACTAATATTTTCTCAAATCTTCATATATCAGATAGTAATTAAGGATTTGAAGTTTTTATTTAGCACTTTCTCCTAAGCTTTATAATATGACAAGCTTTTAGAAAGCTGATTTCAAAAGCAGGAGAAAAACTTATAATAACGTCAGTTGAAAATTTGGAGCTTAGAGAGCGAAGAAATGTCAGTCTGGCAGCAGCAAAAATGAAAAGTCCATTATTGTAATATTTTGCTGTTTTTAAGAGAGGAAACATTTTTAAGGGAGATAGTGGGATTCTTTATTCGCGATTCTTAAATTTCTTTTTCATTTCCCACTTGAGATGTAGTCTATTTTTTCTTTGTTTTATTTTAATCCGACCTTACTTTAAAAAGTTCTAGAATTGATGATCATAAATTTATTTTTTAAAAAATTGCGGAAAGGAAAAAACGAAACATACACGGAAATGAATATTTCGCCAATATAATGATAATGCCAATATAATGAATATTTCGCCAATATAATGAATATTTCGCCAATATAATGAATATTTCGCCAATATAATAATAATAAATAAAATGATACTGAAAAAAATTTCAAACAAAAATTTGACTCACTAATGACAAAAATATAACTATTCATTATATTATTGGGTTTTTTATGTGTATTATTTATAAATATTATATTTTCTCTATCGGCCTCATTGCAGAAAATGAATCATCTTTCCCAAGATCATATGTCAACTACTGTAATTCTACTGTGAGAATCCAGGATCTCAAATATTATACATCACTAAAGTCACCAACAAAGTCCAGATTCGCGAAAACTGAGAACTTGAGCCTACTCTTCAAGCCCACTAATAAGGTTTTGCAAGACGATATCCCTTTCGTTAGACATGAGCTCCGAGAACTCTTTCTGGTTCTCGAAAAAATTCTGCATTCAATATTCGTCAGTAAAATTAATATTTGAGAAATAAATTCAAATATATGGATAAAAAATCAGTATACACAAAACTAGTTTTAGAAAAATCCTCGGTATAGTGTGACTCTTGATTGAGTATCCAATGGTGAATTTTTTGTTGTTGTTGTTGTTGTGCATAATATTAAAAATAAAAATAATTTTGCGCATTCAGTAGTAGTTGCGCCTCATACTCTTGTATTATTGGTTAATTGAAGTTAAATTGTATACATAATGTAAAATTTGTGTATAAAAATTCGACATTCGTTTAAAATTTGACAACTGAAATATGTTTTCGAAAATTGATAAAACATCAGTAGAAAGACTATACTTTTAATTCCGTTGTTACATTTTTTTATACTTGTAAATATTCTTGGGTTGAAGGTCTTTCTAAGATGAAAGACAGGCCTTCATAGTTAAATTTCTCTAATGTTGTTTTTAAATTATAGAAAAGAAATTTTTTAAAAGCATGTTGAATCCATTTTGAGATAACATATACACATATGAGATATATTTATGCGCCCCAAGAATATCGATAACGCAAATATTATACTGCAGAGCGTAAAATAAAGTCATATTCAGATAATTCAAAAAATGTTTTTCGTGCAACAGAAAGATTCCTTATAGGTGTATGTGTGATGATACATTTTTTTAAAAGTAAAAACAACTACGTTAAAAAAAGCATTTCCTTTCGCTTTTTGATCTAATTATCTTCATTACGTGAAAGTAAGTTATAAATGTTAAATGGATATCGTATAGTATATTTTTACCTACATTAACATATCTTTCAACCTCAAAGGACAAAAATAGTTCAAGGATCATGAAGGATTTATTTAACTGAAGTTTTTAAGTCTTGAAACCTTGAAAAGATTGTGTAACTGGCTAATAACAGAGATTTTATTTTATTGCGAATCATTTTTAACAAAAAAAAATAATAATAATTTTAGACATTGCCTTATTAATGAAATTAAAACTGAGTTTAAGCTTATAAATATTTTCTCACATTGAAGATACTGCAATGCGAAATAGTATACATTTTTGACTGATATATATATAGAATTTCAGGTAAATTCTAATGCATTTATGAAAATAATATCTCAAAACTCATTAAAGTATATAGCATTAAATATAAAACTTAACAGAAATGGGCACTTACAATAAATTCAAAAAAAATTAATAATGGAGTTTCTGATCAATATATAGGAAAGATACATTTGAATATTTTAACGATTGTGTTTGTATTAAAGCTATTTATACTGATACATTATTGTTAAAATATATTATATTAGTATATAATGTAAAATTTTTATTGAAAAATATTTGGCAAAAATTATTTAAAAAATCTGACCATTCCAAATACGTTGTAGAAAATTGATAAAAGCAAATGTTGAAAGAGGATACTTTTAATTCTTCTGTTAATTTAGAACTTTCAGTGGCTTCAGAACCTTTAATGAAAGACGTAAATTTAAAAGAAATTATTAATGTAATTTATATTCCCTCAGATATTCGTATATAACAAATATAGTAATTGGAATAGCCCGTTCTTTTTTTTATATTATGAAACAATATACATGATGCATAAGGCTCATTCAAAAATGTTGATAATTGCATTAATTATGCGATCAAACATCAGAACACAAAGAAATTGTTTTCCCTCAATAAAACTTCTTTAATTTTATTAAAGTTTAACTGTTTCATTAGGTCCCAATCTATTACTAATGATATTAACTTAAATAATTTTTCACACCAAATTTGGGATATTATTTTAAAATTATTAATTTTAGTTTCGAAAAGAAACGAAAAATTTATTTACTATTATTTCAGATAGCAAAATGTTTAAAATTTGTAACTAAAAATCTCACTTATTTTATGCTAGCCGCCTCTGATTACCAGTTGATTCCTCGAAAATATTGGTTATAATTAATATCCTATACATTCTTTTGATATAACTGTATGGCCACGATTCAGTCAAATTGTTAGACAATAAAGCCACGTTTTTTTTTTCTTGTTTTATATATTTTTTGTTTATCGAGTAGTAGAAGAACCTTCTAATTTAAATCACTCCCATTACATCAAAACACTATTAAAAACGTAAATTTCAGATTTATAGCTCTTCAAAATTTTGCAGTAATGTAATTTCACTTTTTTGTTCCGTTGTCAGTTTTATAGATAATGAATAAAATCATTCTTCTTTAGCTTTTATTACTGGAAAGAAATTCTCAATATTAACTGTTTCATGAAACGATGAAAAACGTATGAATTTCCAAACAACAGTGAAATCTATTATTGGAAATCAGACAAAAAAATATTTTTTAAAAAACGCCAAAATACAGGGAAAAAAATTACATGATTCTTAAATTTGCATTATTAAAAAGAGGCCATTTCAAAACTTTGAAATTGTATAAAATTTATTTTTGTACCAATATTTTCTGTAGTCATTACGAAAAACTTCAAAATTAAGGTAACATTTTAATTAATTATCGAATTAAAATTTCAAAAATTGCACCGAGGCGGATACTTCTATCCTCCAAATTATATATTCACCAAATTTAGAAGCTGTAAGTCAAATGATCAGGTATATGGACCACAAACGCAAAAATACGAGCATTTATCTTTATTATAGGTAGATATATAGAGTTGCAGAGGCAATTTTAAAGACACAATTTATAACTAGATGTTTATCTATGGACAAAAAAAGCGTTTGATGTGAATACGTTCATGATCAATATAAATTAAAATAATAAATTACATAATACAATCATTTTAAATTATAAGTGACATCCAACAATTGAATAAAATGCTTACAATTTTAAAGCTCTTGTCAAAGTTAAATAATTAAATATAAATAATTAAAATGATAAAATTTAATTATTTATTAAACAATAAATAATTTTAATTTTATACTATGACTGAGATTTTATAAGAAATAATTGCAAAATTCTTTAAAATGCAGAAAATTTTATTAAAATGTTCGACTAAATTTTATTAAAATGTTCTACAAATCTTGTCCATTATCCTGTTTCTAATCCTGTCCATTATCAAATAATTTAGACTATCTAGCGTAACTTTATCTGTTTGCGTCATAGATAAATTTTAAATTTTAATTTTTAAATATTTTAAATCAATCAAATCGAAGTTATCAATCGGATATAGTTAACAAATCCTAATTCAGTAACATTATTAACGAACAAACACGCCGGCATTCTGGCATATGGGAAGCGCGTCTTTCCCCGGGCGTCCTGGGTTCGAGTCCCGGTTCGGTTGTTCTTCATCTGTTCTATCTGTGAATGTGTTATTCTGTAAAAAGGGGCTGCACAAGCGAATGTGATGCGTGAGTAACTAAGACGTACTATTGGCGCTACTAAAAAACAAAAGACACACCCTCGGTTTAAAATCGCTGACTTCGTCAATGAGCTTGTCCATGGCAAGTGCCCTTAGAAACAACAACGGATAAACATCTTTCTTACAAATATATGGTACAGGTCCGATAAAAATGAGCTTTAATGATTATTTTTGATTTCATGATCAAATTACCTTAGGTAATAAATGATGAGCATTGTACAAATGGGTTATTAAAAATGACATTATTTTGCTCTAGTATAAGCACTAACTATTATTACCTTCAAAAGAAATAACATTTGGTTAACTAGATGAGCAAAAATATTTCGAAATATCATTATTTACATGGAATTTCTGTTATGCAATCAACACTGGACACCAGCTGATTTGACAGGAATGTTGGTAATGTTTAATTTCAATCAAATTTTCCCAAGCATAACTTTTTTTCATATTTAGAGTTATTTTGCTTATTATGCACAGAATATTTTTAGTAGAGTCAAATCCCAATGCATTATATTGCTATTAATCGTAACTATTACCATATTTTTCCAATGTATGCTATCTATCATTTATGTTATGAAAATTTGGCATTTATTGAGAAGAATCCTTTTTTAGCTTGAGAAAAACATAGAAAAGTATGAGATTGATTATTAAGCCAGACAATGAAAATGAATAGTTTAAATTTCGCTGCAATAGTAAAAATTATAGCTAAAGATTCTCAAATTTAAAAAATTCCTGAGAAATTTTACCAAAAATTGTTGTTAACAAAAATTAATTTTTTTTTAAATTTAAAAATGGAGTAAAAGTTATTTTGATGAACGAATATTTTCGAAAGTTATCACGGAAAAAATATTAATATTCAATTAATAAAAATTTCAAAAAAAAAATTTCTCCGAATTTCACATTTGCATCTTCCAAAATGTATTTCTTAAATTAATAGCTGAAAGTTAAACCTTCTGGATTATAAATTACTAATATGTTCACATTTTTTAAAAATTATTAGCAGACAACAAAAAAATCCAATTTGAGATATACACAGAAAAATTATACAGTAAAAACCCGAAAAATGCATATAATTGTTAAATTCTATTATCTTTCACAAAAAAAAAGTCTAGTTTTTAAATAACATAAGGCGCTGCTTGAAAACAGAATACATTGTGAGAAAGTCAATATATATATTCTTTTCAATTTTTCCACTATAATCTCTATAACATGTGAATCATAAGGCATTTTCTTAATTTATTAGCATAAGAATGCTAAATCAACATTAATAACAAGCAACAACCTAAGCAGACTCTATAATTATATGACTTCCCATAGATTTCATTCCTTTATAAAAATGCATATACACCTCCATTATTTTCTTTAGAAAACCATAAATTCAAATCACTATACAATTCTAAATGTGCAAAAGAGTAAGCCTTATCATATCAAAAAAATGCACAGTACTTTCAAATACTTCTTCTAGATGGAAAAAAAATCTAAATATTCTTCCCACTGCAAAAAAATTCAGCACATAGACTATAAATTCTTGAAAAATCACTCCACCTAATGTTGAGATTATAGCCTTCTGTCTACGCCAAAATAAAAGTATCTTTAAGATATTTTTAGTACCTAAAAATCTCCTTTATTCTCCACCGTCTATCACTGAGGCAGGAAAGAAATAAAAAGGGTCAAAACGTTCATCTTTTTCTTTATCACTTCATTTTTTTTTCAGGAGATCCATTTGTCACAGGACGGATTTTCACCTACGAATCGCCGGGTAGTTCAATTTATTTTATTCCATACACCGGAAACCGACAAGACAGAAGACAAGTCTGCTGTTGCGGCAGCACTACCTTGGTGTCTGCCTTTCTATTTTTCAATATATCGGTGGGATACATGAAGCATATAATTTTTTTTTTTTTACTATTTCCTTTGCTCAGGAGACCTAGTTTTTCCCTCTCCC
>JAPMOR010056032.1:166583-182468 GCA_026543865.1 Argiope aurantia | reverse complement strand
AAGGACATAACATAATATTAAGAACAGAATTTAAAAGATGTTTAATACTATACATGAGAAAATATTTAATAAATATATGTTTTCTAAATAAAGAAATAAGTGAAACAAAATTAAAATCGACGAAAATAATGTGTGTCAATGATTTCAATAAAGCAGATGTTTCGAAAACCAAAGGAATTGTAGGTGATTAGCAGGTGTTTTTTACTACCGTTTCTACATATTTAGGATCCTTCCGATCAAATGCTAGTGAAATGAAAGACATAAAATTCACCATAAATTAAAAATAGAATTAGTCAACACACTATAGTCTGCAATATTTTTCAGCTGCCAAAAAGAATACAGACCGTCTATTTTGATGTATTATTTATAGTATCGATAATTATAAGGAAAAATAATCAATTTTTTTCTAATAATTTTTTATGAATAATTAGGAAAATAAATGAACAAATAAAAAAATCAAAGGAAAATATAAATGTTTTGAAATACACTTGCAATCAAAATATTCGCTCCCGTTTTCCTAGTGTTAACCACATATCATTTATGCCAAGATTGTGTCATTCTGCATTATTTGTCTACTATTTTTCTTTGTATCTATTTTGCTTGTAACTATTTTCATATGTTAAAATATAATTTGATTATTTCCACTTACGTAGGAATATCTTTGAATACAATCGGCAGACACGTGAAATAAATGGATCGTTACAAACGTTCACTGATAATGTGGGTTCTCGCCATTTGCCATCAAGATATTTCTCTGAACTTAATACTGATTTTAAACTTAATAATAACAAAAAGTTGAGTAAGATATGATTAAAAAAATCGTTCGAACTTTCTATTAATTAATACTTATTTTTTCAACTTATTCAGCAATACTATCAGACTATAGAAATATACTCTATTTTTTAGTTATTATACATTTCCAATAAAAATGTTGAATTTTAAATTCACAATGTTCTTCCAAAAAATTATTACAATATGGTAATTATCAATTGCACGCTGTTCGGTTTTTCAACAATACGAATATTTCTGAAAATAAATTTAGCAGTGTTATGTCATATTTTTTAATTATCCTCTTTCTGATTGCAACATCCCAATAACCACAAAAAATACTAATTTTAATAAAACTTTGAACGCTTAAAACTGACAACTGCTTAGTTATGAGAGATAAAATTCAAAACAAACACATACAGTTGCCCTCCCCTCTCCAAAAAGAAACCTTTCTCTATAAAACCTTCATACAAATTTAAAAAAAAACAGTTAGTATTTAAACCCTCATTGTCGATTTATCTAAACAATGTGCAAAATCAAATTTCCTTAGAACAGACTGAAAGGCGTAATTTTTTCTCTGCTTGATGTAACTTATCATCATACAAGCAAGAATGGAAACAGAAAACTTTAAATAAACTGTGCTTTCCTTTTTTTAAAAAAAAAGAGTGATTAAAAACGATATCTATTCTGTTTACATTGATCAATATTTATTTATGTGTCTTTAATTGTTTTCTCTTATGGGGTAATTAATTTCTGCAATTTAAACGTCCAAATAAAATTGCGTTTCAAAAAAATCATTCGCAATCGTATTTATTATTTTTTTCTCCCTATCTGCGCTGAGAATAAAATATTCACTAAAACTGCTTTCCTACTCAGAATGGCTTCGAAAATTGCAAAGAGAAAAAAATTTATCGTGGAGAGAAGTTTTATTAATTATCTGCGTCAAAATCGACCGAAAACAGCTCGTAAAAGAATTTAATTTTTTTGTCCTTTTTTTGCAATATTTTGTCACAAAACTGAACCTAAGCTAGGAAGACGGGGGAGAAAAACGCTAAACTTTGAAGATTGCGAGGAATTTAATAATAATGGGAAGTCTTAAACGGGTTTTTTTTCCATGAAAGTCCAAATTATTAGAAAAAAAATCCCATTTCAGTCATTTGTTGGATTTCCAATTTTGTTAAGCTTAAATCGCAGTATGGTGGTCTTAACAAAAAAGAAAAATAATAGGAATTCCTTATTTTTTTTAGAATACAGCTTAAACTAATAAGTTATTTCAAGCTTTGGTTTTCTTTATGATTCATATTTTACAATTCTGTTGGCCTAAAAATATTTCTTTTGTATGTCATGGATTGTTTAAATACATTTTTCTTTATCATAATAACATCAGATAAATGTAATTATCTTAACCTTTATAAATAATTTGACGATTATTACACATAACAAAACATATATGCTTATCCCCGAATAATTTTCCAATTTATTCATACGAAATTTAGCTCAAAAGCTGAACAAATTTATTGCAATTGGTCCCAAATGGCATTTTCTTTACGTTTTATGTGTTTACAGATTGTTTTAAACTATGAATGTCTCATTATGAATTGTCTAAAGCGATTATTTACTTAAATTACCAATTATTTTCCTTTAATTGTCTCCAATGCTGTTTTTACTACGGCTAACTATTACAGTGGTTTTTATATGCTAAACTTTAAAGGCAAATTGAAAGTAGCATTTTTTATGTAATTTATTTGTTTTAACCAAACAGAACAAATAAGTTCTAGTACGCTTGCTTTTCATTTAGGGTAATAACGAATATTCTAGATGTTCAATACTTTACTTTTAATGGTTCAAAATTTAAAGGTAATTGATTTAGAACATACCTGAATTGAGCATCAATATGTATATCAACGTCGGGCATCTAATTGTACATTTTTGGTGAGCAATAGGAAATCAAATAAATTAATGGCTGATTAATAATTAATCTTAGCTGCCTGAATATATTATATTCATTTGCTTGTTGTTGGCATTTTAAAATTCTAATGAAGATCGGACAAAATCGTCTGTCAAAAGGCATATCATGGGATCAGAGATAAATGTAGTTTTTTCTTTTTTTACTTCTTTTTTTAAATTAAATTTCGTATAAAATATTAAACACGTTTTTCAAGTAAAATTTCTTTATAAAAAGCTAAATTATTTTGTTTAATATTTGCTTTTATAAATAAAATTATTTAAGTTTATATTATTATTTGCGATTATTAATCTAATTCTATTTTTATAAATTAAACGTAAATATACATTGGTACTTTCTGACAAAGGATTCCTCATTGAGTAAATACAAGGTGAGTACAAATAAGGAACCCGATTTTTTAAAAAAATCATATTTTTCAAATTCCTGCACATTTTACAATAAGTGATACATGAAATTTAAGTAAAATATACGAAGGTGTTTTTCAGTTACATATGTTCGATGTCTGACCCTCTTGTTACACGGCATATGTCCAAATTGTAATCCAGTTTGTTCCAAACATTTTGTAACATGACTCTGTCAATGGTTTTGAATGCTGCGCAAATGCGCTATTTATGTTTTGTTAGTGTTTTCGGCATTGGTGGTACACAAAGAATGTTTCATATCAATGATTTCTTTTTGTGAGTTTATATCAAAGATAACAGATAAAACAAATTGCTACAAAATGTTTGGACCGAATTGGATTACAGATGGGACGTATACTGTGTAACAAGAGGGTCAGCCATCGGACATTTGTAACTGAAAAAAAAAACTTGGTATATTTCTCATAAATTCATATATGGCATATTGTAATATATGCAGTAGTTTCGAAAATTTGATTCTTTAAAAATCGGATCCCTGATTTGTACTCACCCTTTACTTGTATTAATGATTTTTCTCTGATTCTGATACTGAGAAAGTTTATGGAAGTTACTATTTAATCTGACAGTTGTCTGTAATAAGAATATGGGTAAATCTTTTGACCATCATTTCAGCTTGAATTCTTAATAATAATCGATAATTTTTAATGAATTCTTCAAAATAAAATTCGCCAGTCTTCTTCATGAAAACGTAGTACAGAAAGCCTAAATATTACTGAAATATACAAAGGTGCAGTTGATGAGCAACATATTACAGTTTGGTGTCGTTACTTAATCCCGTCATCTGTCACCCTTCATAAATATTAGAACTTCTCCGAGAGATGGCTCTCTGGAAGGCTGTAATTGTAACTGCAATCTTGTCCCTGCTTAGAAAAGGCCGAATTTTATTTTAAAAGCAATTGTGCGCCGACGTTTGCACATTGCTAATAGCTGCCATGTTTTTTTGTTCCATTTATTTACTCTAGATTTTATATAAGTTTTTTAATATTTGCTATTTATATTGTTATTTAATCGTTGTTATTCCATTCAACAGTAAATTGTACCTTGTTTGATCTTTTGAAATTAATTGACTAAAAATGTATAACTACGTTGACCGTATCTCTAGTGTAAGCATGATCCTACTGTTTTTCAATAATAAGAAACTCTCATCCGTATTCCTGGGGACCAAATTTTAATTTGACGGTGTATTAAGATTGATTCAATCAACAGATGAGCATGTCTCACAATAATTATGTAACCGAACAATCATTGAATATTCCAAGAGATGCATAAATGCGTGTGTTTGTACAGCACAAAGGAGGTGGTGCTCTCCAATTTGCTTCGATAAAAGAGATACGATATGCTTCAATATACAGAGAATATTGTGTCACGTTTGGATGACGATGTGATGTATTATAATGAAGCTATTCAGAAAGGTTTTAATCAAGCTGCTAACAATGATTTTGAATTAAATGGGGTTTTTTAGATCATTTAAAGATAATGAATTAAAGATTTATCCACTTTTCTTTTTGAAAAATATTAATCTTATATTGGAAGCTTCTCATTGCCTTATTTTATGTTTTAATCAATAATATAAGTGCATGATAAGACGCTTATTTTTTATTTCCATATTCATTCTTTTGTAGAAGTTGGTAGATTTATAAGACAGATAATTATTGATAGGTTAGTAACAAACAGAAGACAATTTTATCATTCTGAATGAATATCATTCTTGCTTTTACCGAAGAGAGAATCATATATGAAATTTAATGCTATACCATATGTAAAATAACGATATTTTACAATTAAAAATTTAACTTTGTTGAACAAAATTCTAAAATGTGTCTACTTTACTAAAAAAGTAAAAAACGCTTCTTAATAAATCTTCATTTCAAATATAAGGTACTGATTCGATGCAGAATTTTAATTTATGCATAGGTCCTTTCTGAGAACCTGCTCTTTGCTCGTTACTGGAGCGAGAAAATTAAAAAAAATCAGAAAATGGTAAGGGTTTTTATAATACCTCACCAAAAGCATAAGCAAAATTTAGGAACAACTTAAAATAACACTTTAACATATAAGTAAATAATTTTCAGATTATCGTATATTAATAAGAGGGGAAAACCTTAATTATCCCAGCTTAGACAGTTTCCAGAAACCACCTGACGATGATGCCCTAAACGTTGTTGCTCTTGTTGATAGTATGTATCTAAGAACAACTTTTGTGAGTTCTAAAAACTTATTTTGGGAAAAAGACAAAAGATGCTGCTTTCTTTCTAGACAATCCATTCACTTTCAAAGAAAAAAATGAAAGAAGAAATCCGAAAGTAGGGTAGTCTATTTGGGAAAAAATTACTAGTTTTGTCAAAGAGAAGAAATATGTATCTTAAAAATCAGAGAGTTTTGTTCTCAATATAGTGATGTACATATGCAAATGCACTTGCCTTTTTTTAAGGCACAATGCAAATTTAGAAGAGGAACACGTACGTACGGTAGACTGTTAGTACAAAATGGGTCCTTGCTTCTCTTCCGTCTATTATGGCCGAACAAACATATGTCCCTCTGTCCTCGTACTTCACATCCTCGAACACGAGCTCCAGTCCATAAGGGTTATCTGGAGCTGCTTCGACATGAACCCTGAAAAAAAAATGAAAAGATTATTCTAAAATATTTTTGAAAATTGTTCAGTATATTCACCACAAACTTCACTCGGAGTATATTATTATACAAAACGCATTTTTATACCACTTTAAAATTTAAAAAATAAACCTGTCAGTGATACATATTTTATTTCCATACGATCATTTTTTTAAAATATTTAAGTATATTTTATAACAAAACAGTAATTGTTTTAATTATTATATCTTTATACTCGGAAATTAAAATGATGACATTCAATTTTGCTTGCATGTTTTCGCGGCTATATAATTAAATGTAAGTTTTTTAAAAATAAATATAATTATGCTAGCAAACCTTAAAACAGTAACATATTACGGTTATTAAAGTCATAACTGCATGGATAAGATCCATACGAAAAGCTGAGAACCTCCCAAATGTTTCACAGAATGTTAATTTTTTTTTTCTTAGAAGGTGTATGAAACGAATTTAATTATTATTTAAATGTTTTCCACACCTCTAGCAATGAACATGTAGAACCATTAAAAGAGCAATTATAAGATTTTCTCTTGCAAATATTTCTCTACTTACTCCATTATATTTCATGTATTTCGCAAAAATTTAATAATATTTAAAATCAGGTCATTACTTTTGAAGGGTCTTTTATAATGAACTTAGATATGTGTAATTTGCATTATAAAATTAAATCAATGCCAATCCGTAGCAGCGTTCAAATGATAACGACGATACTTGATCTGCTAACCCCATCCTCTCTCCAAAATTGCTCTCCGTACAAAGAGGTTTGACTCTCTGAGTCATATTTAAAGTATCACAGCCAAATAAATATTTAAGATAGCCTTTCGTGAATTTGGGCTCCGTCTCTAAAACACCTGGTTCCTTATTACTAGGTTCATGTGGTCCAAATAATTTTGATCAAATGGAATATTTCTCCAAATTTTTGTAATATAAGAAAACATATATTTTTCACAATATGTATTTTTGATTTCAGCAATCTGGTGCTTTACTGAGATTGTTAAATATTAATAATAAATTAAAAGCTTCTGTACTCCCTACATCTAACTATATGTTAAAATAATTTAAAGGAAAATACATCAATTTTACTATCAATAAAGATTCAAGAAATGTATATATGTGCCATTCAAAGACATTTTAAGGGCACCCTACAATTAATCACAGATTTAATACAAAGGAGGTTCTTCAAATGAATTTTTTGTTTTTGTGATACATCTTCATCTAATCTATAGAAAATGAATTTATATCATCTATAGAAAATGAATTTTTAATTATTAAACACAACAGAGTACATTCTTTTTCTTCAAAGCTGGAATCACATTAATGGAGACTGATCTTCGTTGGGCGAAATGACTAGCTTCTAACTATTATAGAGTTCAAGAAAGTGATTATTTTTCGAATATAGCTGATTATAAACATTAATCAGAATAATTAAGACAAGTTCAGAATAATTAATAAATAAGAGAAGATCAGAATAATTAAGAGAAGAAATAAAATATAGAACTTCTGCTGCCGTGTAGTGTTTTTATTTGCTATTTAAAAATGTAGTTTTAGCACTAAACCCTTGCCACCTCTAAAAAAGAATTCTTAAAGCTTCTTCTAATTCTTCGGTTTCCAAAGAAACTCTTTTTTAAAAAAAAAACTTCAAAAGGAACTTTTCTTCTCTTAAAATGAAAGACAACTTTTATGCATCTTGTTTGTTACTTAAAACTAAGCACATAAGTAAATAAATTAAACCTTACCGAACAACATTACAATCATAAGTATACTCATGATTTATATATTAAGCAATAAAAATATTGGTAAAAAGCGTATTCTGAAATGTATGGAACACTCAAACTTTCAGGAATACGAGAATAAATTTACACGTAGCAAAGATCAATTGAGGTAACTGAATTCGATAGCTTTTGGCCCGATCCCGTATAGCAAAATCACTTAAAATATTGAAGATGCATCGTAGATTTAAACATTATATTAAATATATATGATGCTTCTAATCTTGTAAAAAAATAGATACAGAGAAATCTATTTTAAAACTTACATTCGTTACAAATTGCATGTGTGAGTATGATTTGGATAGCGTGTTGCAAAGCAACTAAAACATGGAATGATTGGCCCTATAAACCTCAAGTTCTTGCTATTCAGAGCTCGTCATTCGCAGCCAATTAGTTCCGACGTCAACCATCAGAGAAAAGTGGGATCATATTAGCCAATAATAAAACTCATTAGGTCGCCTGGGAAAATAAGCCAATCAGTGACGACGTCCTAGCACGTATTCTTTTCTAATTAACACGCACGTCGAGCGCCCCTGCTTGTCGAAGACACAATTCCACTCGGAGCTAATTCCAGCTTCTCCCAGTGGCGGAAGTAATGAAACATTCATTTCGAATCCCCAACGTTCAAATGAACATCTAAATTCACCGCCGCCTGAAGTTCCAGCAAAGGGATGATAACAAGTTGATAAGAATAAAATATGCATTCTAAGAAGCATAAAAGTTGGGGAATTCTAGCAGCTGAGTTAATACAGATTAGCATTTGAATTTGCGCTAAATTTAAACCAAATTAGAAAGGAAAATGATACATGAAATATTGAAGAATATCGTGTTATATCTGGTTTCGTATTTAATTGGATTTATTCAGTACATAATTTTAGTAAGAACTTAAAAACAAGCATAAAGGCAATACATTGGCCGGCGTAAAAGTTAAAGCTTTTATACGAAAATTTTTTCCATTCTTTTTATTGTGAGTTTTTCTTTATTAGTTCATTTATATGGTACAGTATATTATCGTTATTAACATCGTGATTAAAAATGGTGGGTTTTATTTCCAGAAAATAAAACAATTCACATAAATGTTAGAGAAATTTCATTTATTATATTAAACCTCCTTGAATCCGAATAGATCTTTTCAAGTCTTAATTTAATCATATACAAATAATAAAACGAGCGATATATTCTATACCTATTTTTTTCAATTCTTATTAGTTGCTAAGTGATAATATATTCAACTATTATTGTTATTACGGAAATTTGTAATATTAATGCTACCAAATTTATCGCTAGGTTTCTCTAACGTTTTTTTTTTTTTTTTTTTTTTTTTTTTTTTTTTTCATTAAGCAAAAAATAATATTCTCTGTTTTAAATAGTTTCAAAACGTTTAAATGTTTTTTTAAATGGATATTTTATTCTGATTTTTCTTTAAAGCAATATTCTTGTAAAAAATGGAGGGGAAAAAAAGAAAAATGCTATCAAAACATTGACTGCATTTAAAAAATAATTATGTTGATTTCTTTGCTAAAATATAAATAAAATATTTATCTAGATTCAAAAATTTACTTGAAATTTCGAATTTAAGGCAAAATAAATCACTCAATATTCACACATTGTACATATCATAAGAATAAAATCACCACTACATCTCCAACTTTAACTAAACACATTTTCCAAAAAATGTTTCTCAAAACAACAATTGTTCTTTTTATAATTCATTTATATTCATTACATTTTCACTTACATTCGTCGTATTTTATTTGATACATTTCATTTCTTTTGTATTTTCATTTTACGATACATTCATTTGTTAATGTAGTGATATACAATATGTTCGTAATTTGCGAAAAAAAATCAAAATTTCTTTATGTATAATTTTATGAATGAAATAGCTCGGAACTAATATTCATTTCTGTAAACAAATATTGTTTGCTAAATTCTACAGAAAATTCGGATTTAAGAGTTAAGCTATTCCGAAATTTTATGTGCAAAATCTTTGCTTTCTTAACTTATAACTAAAAAAAATGGTAGTGAAATAATTGATTTATTCTGCTGTTTTCCTCCAACAGCCTTCCTTGGTGTTGCGGCAATGCCTGGGGGAAGAATTTCATCACACTGAACTCCCATGAACCACGTGGTTTGAAAAAGAATTTTTCCAACTACATAAGGCTATCTTGGACTACCACAACTTTTTACAGTCTTTGTTACCTTGGAATACCTTACGGAAAATTATACTTGAAATAATGAGGAAGTAAGCTAGGGATGGTGCGATCAGAGATGATCAGTATAATAAGAAAGACTAGAGCAGATCAAATCATTGAAAAGTGACAACTGTAGGAAATCCCTTCAGGTAGAGATTGACTATATAAAGAATAGATTTAATAATCAGTCCTAAATTGTTTAAGTAAATGAATATAAAGGTATCTTTAAGTTATTCTTAATTCTAAGAAACATTATTTCCTCTACCCAACCCATCTACTACATTACAGCTCCAATCAGCATAAAATGCTTTTTCCAATCTTAATTAAAATGTTTCCATTACGTAGCTTATTCATAAAACATTTATACAAAACTTTAATAGTAAAAATATTGTTTAGATGTTAAAGATAATATTCGTATTAAAACGTGGGGTTCTCCAACTTGTTATAGCTCTTCTGATAACTGGTGGTAATAAAAGACAGATATTCTTAATTCCAAGAAACATAATTCTGTACCCAATCTATCTGCTACATTACATATCTGAGCAGCATAAAATGCGTTTTCCATTCCTAATTAAAATGTTTCCATTAATTAGGATACTTATAATCTCTAAAAATCTTAGAATAAAAATATTATTTAGATATTAAAAAATATAATACTCTTATTAAAATGTGGATTCTTCATTTTATCATTGTTTTTCTAATAGCTGCAGTTATGAAAAGTAAACTTAATTGCATATTAATACAATTAATAATAAATATAATTCGATAAGTAAAATTCAGTTTAACAATTTAATCGTCATATATAATTATAAGAAACAAAATTATAAGAAACAACTCTTGTCAAAGACGTTCAAAGAAATAAACATTTGTAATTTAAATTTTTCCCCTAAACCTATTTAGTCAAGGTACAATTTGTTTCAGACCTGTTCATAATGATAAATAAAATTGAAGAGAATTATTCAAAAAATAAAATTCAATTTAACTTTTAAATCGTCATAGATACTAATAAGAAACAACTCTTGTCAAAGACGTTCAAACAAGTGTCTTTTAAATCTTTAATCCTAAACCCATTTGGTTAAGGTACAACCTGCTTCAGGTGTGTTAAAAGAACCATTCTTGTGCTGCATACTCTTCTAACGTTTCCATCGACCGTAGGCAGAACTCGCGCTGATAGCACTCATTTAAAAGTCTCGAAAGCAACTGCAATTTCAGGTGCGAAATATGATGTTATTTTGTGTAGAAGGAAACTTGTTTCCATTTCAGTTGGTGAATAATTTATTGGATTGTATATGGTGTGCGTGTTGAAGAGTAATATGTGAAGCGTATCCTTTTCAGCAATGATTGCACAACGTAACTGTAGTGAAATGCTCATTTTGTTTTATTTGCTGGTAACTGAGCTACCTGCAGAGGGTGTATAATTTATAAAAATGAGTTCTGCATTACAAATAAGTAGTTTTATGTTTCTTTTTGCAAAGTTAGAGCACAACAAAGTTAATTTTTGATGTGTTACTGAAATATTTGGTTAAGTTTTTGTTTAACAGTATTGTGAAAAACAGGAAATTACATGATTTATTTTTGTAATGATTAGCATAGTAGAATGAGATAGGTAAAGAAATTGGACAGTCCTTCTAACTAATAAGCTAGATGCTATTTTAAGTCCGTAGAGGTTCCATCAATGAAACTTTAGAATATCGTTTAAGCATTGGTAAAACGAAGGCAAGAATTTTAAAAGGCATTATCTATGTCAGCAGTCCAAAAAAAAAAATCACCAATTTCATTAATAACACGATTTATTAAATAGCTAATTCTTTTAATACGAATTATACTTCTACATAAGGAAATTATTAAGTAACACAGTTTGGAAGGTAGAGTATGAAATTTGTATACTGAGATTTTTAAAACAAAATGTTTTACAGTTGTTTTAAAAGAAAATGTCATATTCCGAAGCAGATTATTAGGGATTACATTGGAATACGAATTGTTCAATTTTGAACATATTTATCTAAAAACTAACAATTATTACAAAATGAAACTTCTTTTAAAAATATTCTTATTCCATTTTTCATAATTTTAATTGTATGTACTTATTAGGTTTATGTCCTATTTATATAAAACTAAAATGTAATTTTACGTAGTTACAAAGGAGATATAATTCTTTTTAAATATCCCCTAGCATTTAGTGCCGAAAAAATAAGAGATATTCAAGATTAGACACATGTTCGTTTCTTAATGAAAATATTCTCGAATAATACATGACTACATACATGATTTTTTATTCTAATTTTTCTTGTTTTAATACCAAATCTGTTCAGATATATGTCTTTTTTAAAACATAAAAAAAAATTTATCATTTTATATTAGAAATAAAAAAAGACCAATAATTATAATTGTGAAAATATTATATAAAAATCTTAATAATAAACAGTAATAACAAAATATTAAAATTTTAAATGATTTGGTGCAAAAATGCATTCTTGTTATTATTCTGTAGTTCACTTAATTTGGTGAAATTAATCTGACAGGCTTGCTTATATTATTCTAAATACGCCTCTGAATTATTAAATTAGAAGTAAAGTATTGAATTATTAAATATACTATCAATATTGTTATGATTTCACTCAAATGAAATATCAGTATAGTTATGATTTTAAATTAAGTATTTCAGCTGGGTATAAAAACACAAAATTCAAAATTTCAGGTAAAAAACTTGGATATGAAAATAAAACTTGCAAAATGGAAATATTTCATATTATACACTTAGAACTGAAACCATAAATATAAGATTCAAAAATATGTAATGAAATTCTTGGAGATGAAAATAATACTTGTAAAATTGAATGTTTTCATTTAAAACTTTTGGAAATATGAATAAATGTAAGATTCATGCATTTCAAACAAATCATTTGGAAATGATAATAATAATTGCAAAATTCAAAAATATCAAACAAAAACATTTGTGAATGAATGTAACAAACTCAAGATTCAAAATACTCTTATGATATTTGGGAAATAGAAAAAAAATGTAATATAAGAAATATTTCTATTTTGTAAAAAACAAGTATTTGGACACAGTGATAATAGAGGGAAGCTTAATAACTCTCAGGGTGTAACAATCTCCCATGAGGAATTTACTAACTTAGTCTAATTATCATGTGTCATTAATTATTAAGTATATAAGAATCTTGGTATGTAAATTTTTGCGTTCACAAGGTCAGCATGCATAATTTTTAAATAATAGATTAGAAAAAAATTAAAAACTCAATATTTTAAACTAAAACTCATGATATTTTGAATAATAATATAAAAAGATTATTTGCAATTATATTATAATAGAAAAATGTAATTCAAATCAAAAGTACAGAATATACATCTTGATTTGATTTTCTCTTGTTGAGTCAGTTGATGGATGCTTTTTTTTAACACTGATAACTTTTTTAATTAATCACAAAATGCAATTTTAAGCACTGGAAATGGCACTGGAAATTACGACAGGTGAATGAAAGCAATTTTTATATTGAGATGATAATATAACAAGGAAATGACGCCGAGATCGGGATTATTCAGCACGGGTAAGGAGACAGAAATTTTTTTTATGATGACAAGGAGCGCACACATGACAATATGGAGAAAAAACACAATGGCATTGAGCAGTAGTGTCGGATGAAGTCACTCACAGGTTATGGAAGGCATAGAGTTGGGTACATGAACGGAGTCACCGAATTTCAACAACTTGAAACGGCATGGCTGGATCCTGGAATACGGACGGCAGATAATATTGCATCGGCTAAGTGGAACGACTTGGTTGTAGGAGAATACCATCGGTGTGGGAGAACTTCAGCGTAGCGAGAGACAGAGCGCACAAACACAAGGGTATCTCATCGGCTGGCGTGGAACGACACAGCGAAGCTATGCCACGGGAGACTGTAGACGGGTGGCCATGACGAACCACTGCCACGGAGACACAAGACACGGCAAGCCGCAACGAAAAGTGTCGGCGAAGAGCTATTGCATGATTCATTTTCCTTTCCCGCGGATTTAATTTTAATTCTTTTAGTTCATTTCAATTTTTCACAGGAAACTATCTTATCGAATGTTTAATATGTAAGCATTTTATGTGAAGCAGGATGCAGTTTTGAAAACAGTGAATAGACTTTCGATTTCGTGACGTCGTTTTATTTCATTTTGGAGAAGCAGGCATATGTACAAGCGATGAACACGCACACAACACAGAACGACACAGAGAAGAATGAAGAAAAAGCACTTGAACATTTTATCCCTGCTCTTATATAAGCTGAGATTTTGATAGGAAAAATATTTCTTTACAATGCTAATATATTATTAAGATTCTGATGGGGATTTTGGACGCATGTCAATCACAAGTAAGGGAAACAATGGGATCTTTTAAAAAGAATGTGCTTATTGGACATTTTTCTTCACCTTCACGCGGAGCGAAATAATGCATCGGCGTGTAGCCGACTCAGCAATTTTAAAAAGCTTCTCTTGAATTAATTAAGTAGAGAAAGTGGAATTTGATCAAGAAATAAGAGAATGAACACTTTATGGTTAAATTAAGATAAAATCTTGGAAATTAATTAAATTGAAATTGAAGTTTAAAATATCATTACATTTATATATTTGCATTTATAAATCTTTTACATTTATTTATATTTATTTTAATAGTTTTCATAACTTTGTTAATGCATCATTGTTCTTAAAAAACTAGAAAGAAACAATCACAACTGAATTGATAAAATGAGTTTTGACTATGCATCTTAGCAAACATTTTAGAAAAATATTTTTGCAATGAAAATCCATATGGGCCGGTAAAAATTTCTTAGCATGTTAAGAAAATTTTAAAAGTAGCATTTTTTTTCTTAATTATTCTTAACACTTTATAAATAAATGTAGCTTATTAGAATAAACCATAGATTTCATTGATGCACGTGTTAGGAGAAAATGTTTCCATGTGTAGACATAATCATTTCATTGCTTAACTTCTCAGAATTCTCGAAGAGCATGTAAATAAAAATATTAAAGATTGTGATAAATTCAATAAATATATAAAAAAAATGACTAAATGATATTAAAAATTTAAAGTTAAATTAAAAAATACTTTGATATTCGTTGCAGTTTAATTTTACTTTCTTATTTTTTACTTTACTTTACATCTTATATTTGATTTACTAGAAAAATATTTTTATACAAGTAACAAGATTAACAATAGAATATAATGGATTATAATTTAATAGAGTTTACAAAATAATACGAAATTAATCGACATAAGAGTAATCTAGTGACGATAAAAAAAACCCATCAATGTCTTAAAGAAATAACAGAGAAATTTAAGATAATCGATAGAATAGTTCAAAAATAAAATTGATAAAAAAGAAGAGGCCTGAAAGAAATAAGGTTGTTAAACTGCAGAATAATCAGAAAAAGTACATTCCAGAAAAGAGTAAAGACATCAAAGGAGAAGCGGTATGAAGAATTCCAGAAAGAACAAAGTGAAGACTGTATAGGAAAAAGAAAAGAAGAAAGGGTTCAAGAAGTGACTCAACAAGTAAAAGAAAACAAATGACAAAAGGCAGAGGTCGAATCAAGATGGCCGCCAGTGAAGGTAAGCCACTAAAATATATCGCTGGTTTTACTTTGACTACGCATTCGTAAGATCAAAGTGAAGAACAGGGAGAAGGTGGTTATTTTTTAAAGTAAGGAATTTTATATAAATATCAAAAGGAAATATTTTTTTTTTGAATTTTGGAATGTAGGTGGGAAGTTAGTTTCTAAGTGCATAACTGATTAATACGAGAAATGGTGCATTGTGAAGTATGCATTATTTTCTTTAAAATTCTGAAGTGTACAAATAGAAAAACGATTGTTTATTTCAATTTGCAGGGAAATTGATATATATATGAAGGAATAGAATTTGTAATTAATAAACAAGACGATATTTTGTGCTCTAATTTAAGAAAAATAAAGGATTTAAATCGGTGATCTTACATAAAACTATGAGAATAATGTATCTAATGCTGATTTATGACTGCTCGCTAAATGTATCTAATGGTGATTTGAGATATATATATATATATATATGTGTGTGTGTGTGTGTGTGTGTGTGTGTGTGTGTGTGTGTGTGT
>JAPMOR010056032.1:128441-140242 GCA_026543865.1 Argiope aurantia | reverse complement strand
TGGAGACTGAGGGTATGTTGAAAATTTATCATTATTGCTTAATTCATTAATTATTATTGTTTAATTAAATTATTTTTTAATTCATTCTGAAGTATATAAGTGATCTTTAAAACCGGAAGAATTATATTTTGTAGCGTGGCCGACAGTGCTGTGGGGAAAATGACGAGAAGGAACACACATCGAATGAATTGTTCTCAATATGAAAGTAAAGGATGAAAGCATGACTGCACCATTATTTCATCAAAAGGTCAATACATGTTAAGGAAATCATTCCAATATCATGCTGTATCTTTTGATAAACATTATTCAAATGAATGGTTTATACAAAGAATGCTTGATAAACCCTCCTCTAAAATATGACAGTCATGATTACTAGTTAAAAAAAACTTTAAGAGTGAAATATGTATGCTTATTTTCCAAATTGTACATTGTTCCGATTTTTTTTCCAATTACGATGAATAAATAATACAGCTAATGTTGTGTGGTATTTTAAGGCGTTTCTGTTTGTATTGATCATTTGGTCTTGAGCCGAAAGTTATCAATACAGCGGTATCCATTGTATTATGCCTATGGAATTTTAGATAATATCATGTTGACTGTATGAATAAATGCAATATTATTAGTAAATATACCATTTAATATATTTTACATGATATAAAATGATCGTATAAAAGATATATGATCATTTACATTGCAACAATATTGATGATAAACAAACATTTCTTTAAGGCTGATTTTTAAAAATTTATTTGAGGTGTACAAATAAATTAATCAGCCTGCGAAATTGGAGGAAATAAATCCAAGTATATTATTCAATTTTTTTTATTTATTTATCAATAACAATATTTCATTTCTAGGTTAAGAAAAAGAAATCGATTGACGACATATCATTTCTCTTTAAAGTTCATGAAAATAACCTTTAATTTTAAAGTATGTTTAAATAATATTTTTAATAGATACAATCTAGTTAAAAATCAATCCTACAAAAAATAGGCCAATGAAGAATTTATTTACTTTGGTGATTTTTTTTCATCTTTTTTTAAGATATTATTCATTATGAATTTTGACTTCTTAATTTTCAATAAATTGAAATATATATTATCTTATATACATACGCATATATAAAAATTTTAAATAAAAACTTATACATTTAAAAAAATTGCTCTTTCTTAAAAATAAATGTATTGCCCAGTGACATAATACAAATTTTTCAATATATACATTATTCTCGTTAAACATTTTTAGTTTAGGTGCCTAGGATGTTCAATGCTGTAACTTGCATGTCTAGAGTGATTGAAAAGAAACTGAGCTATACACATCAAACCTAACAAAAAACTGGAAAACACATATCTCAATTTCCCTATACTTTTATCTAGTACGAAATAAATTGTTCTTGACTTCCAAACATGAATTTTACCACCCAAACACAAAGCCTCATATACATAATACACCACCCTCTACTAGCAACATACATATTTAACCAAAATCCCTAGATCAACGGCTCACCTGTCGTTTTTCAGACTATTAGTTCTAGCTATGCCTGCCGTCTAACCATAAAGGCGAATATGATTGATGAGACGCCTTTTCATTGATGTAAGTGTGCGTCTCCTTTTATTTATGCTTTTTAGCTGGTGGGAGAGCTACGTTTATGTCTGCATAATGATACATAGTTGTCTGAAACCGGAGACTAGACTAAGCCAAAAAATTGAAAACAGTGACTACATAAATTTAAAATATTGCTATGCGAATCATTCGGAGGATATAAGCAAATAGAATTTTGCTGACGGTAGATGTTGTAGCAAGGATTTGTTTGAAGAATTAGGATAACGAATTCTAAATTTTATTTTCCATTTTAGAATCTACTGTATTCCATGAATTTTATTCTTTGTTTTAAATTGAAATATATTAACTATAAAAAGACCAAAATTTAAGTTGCAAATGTATCAGTTCTCTAATAAATTTTAAAAATATTATAGAGCGAAACTCGTATGAAATACTTTGATAAACAGACCAAAAAGACTTTTGTTTAATTATAATAATAAGTAAGATACTTATTAGAAGCGAATGAAATGAGCATAATCTTCTAGTCATATTCAATTTTTCGTACACAAAAATCTTACATAAAAATTACTATGGAACATATTAGTTTTTCTTGCACACATAGATATTTATTCGATGACTTGAAGGTTTGAAGTTGCATAACGATTATCTAGGGACGGGATCTCGTATATTTAATCTTAGTCAAATGACGAAAGTGAGGATTTTGGCATGCAATCCAGGAGACAGAATTAGCTAGTAATAGGTTAACGTATTTATAACTTCTTCGGGGAAAGAGGAACTCCTCATATAACGAAGACACGAATTTACGATAATCTTATTTCAACAATAACTACTTTTGATTGCATAAATAGGCACCGCTCATTCTAGTAATACGATTTCAAATACTATAACTGCATAGCAAATAATATAACTGCGACTCTTTATCTTCCAGCAATAATAGAAAATTAGATATTATTATTTTTCATAAAATTCGATTTTAAAGCCAGTGGAAAGTAAAGAATGTCATTCATATATAAAAAAAGAAACAATTAGAATTTTTATCATATATGTTGCTACATCACTTATCATTAGTTAAAATGGTAATTACTACGATTAATAAAGTTAAAATTTTTGATCAAGAAACACTTTTATGTTTCTGAATTCCCTTCGGATTCTAGGTATTCTCGTATATTCTTAGAATAGTCATTTTAAAATATTATAAAATTAATGAATAAAAATATTTGAATGGCATTAAATAACACAGCAATATCATTTAATAAAAATACCGAATATTAAAATGAAAAAGAAGAAGAATGTTTGAAAATACATGATTTATTATTGTTTAGGTAAAGCAAGAAACTCTTCATTCGTTTCAATTTTCTTTCAAGTATTTATAAAATTCATATATATTAAAATGTAATGCATACTAGAAATGAATGAGTCTTTTAAGGTTCGAATAAATGCCTTCAACTGAAGCGTTAATGGATTTATTCATTTTAAATATAATAAAGAAACTATGTTTAAAAAAATGTCATGATAAAATCTAAGATACAGAATAACACACATTTCGCATCTAGAACAGGATGAAAGTGAGACTATCAACAGCACAAACAATAGCGTGATTTAAGGTACAAGGTGCAAAATCATATTGTTCGAGGAATCATTTTGCATTAAATTAAAAGTTTTTAATTTTAATTAACCTTCATTGCCACTGTTCAGTAGAATGTTACCAGAAACTAAAGTAGATCTTACATTAAATTCAGAAAAATGTAAATTTGCTTTTTAGTTATATGATTGAAGCATAATCATATACTATTTAGTTTTATGATTTAGTTATATGAAAAACGGTCTTATGTAAAACAATT
This sequence comes from Argiope aurantia, assembly GCA_026543865.1. NCBI lineage: Eukaryota > Metazoa > Arthropoda > Arachnida > Araneae > Araneidae > Argiope > Argiope aurantia. Next base: position 136,838 of record JAPMOR010056032.1, on the reverse strand, counting down.
TTCCCCTACATATCAAATGCTTCATGCTGAAATAATTTGAATTATGTTACTCATTTTGCTAGAAAAGAAAAATATACAGCGTTATAGCATGACATGATATAATATATAGTTTGGCTTTATAGAGCAGGTATAGCTATGATATCAAGTGACATTTGCTTATCATTGTGGCTAAAGGGACTAGTCAATATTATATTTGCTAGGCGCCAGATACAAACGGTACTATCATGCAAGATGCGTAAACAGGATGGGAAATGCAAGTACTATAGCTAGAGTGAAGCAGTTAGTCATTGCTGATCGGTATACATATTCGGGTGTACATATCCACTGTCTTACAAGTGCAAATGTAAGTGTATGTCCGCAAATGGAACAGTTTAAAGTAGGTAAATACTTTAAAAAAGGTATTTTTTTGCAAAATTTTGAAATTTTTCTTGATATACTATCCCTAATATTTAAACAAGTTTCTTTATAAAATTCATAGAATTTGAGATTCTAAGTCTATTTTTTAGGAAATTGCACTGATTTTTTTTATTTTCTTTTACACACAATTTAATTCTATTTTAAATCTTTAAATGCTATTTTCGCAAATTCTTATCTTTGATAGAATTTTCTTACGGAAAACCTCATAAATTAAAGCATAATATATATTTTTGTTAAAATTTTGTATAATAATTTCTCAATATTTTCTGCAGTTCCTGAACAAGAAAATAAGTATTCTATTCATTTGCAAATAGTATTTATAGTTTTTTTAGTGCTTCATAATGTGAAAAAATTGGAAATTTGGTGTCATTTATCTGTTTAAACCTAATATTTAAAGAATGAATAGAAACACGATTATTTTTTTTTAGTTCAGAAATTTGAAAATGTCATTCGACTATTTATAAAATTTTAAACAAAGCATTTGTAAAACCTCTAAATTAGAAGATTTTTGCTTCATTTTCTCTTTTTCCACTTTTAAAAAAATGGCACCTTATGAACATATTTTGGGTTCATATATGTTTTTTAGAATCCTTTTCATGGAAATATTAAAATATATAAGTATTTTCGGATGTTTTTTCTAAAGATTCAGTCCTAATGTAGTTACATTAATTAAAATATTTTGAATAAGCAAGGCATGATACTGTATTTTTAAACTATATATTTGAAATCTAATGTAATAAGTCCATTTAGGTCCATTATTCGTATTCATCCATGCAGAAGTATTTATTCAGAAAAACATCTCTTAATATCATAAATAACACAAAACATTTTATAGTTCTTATCTATCTGACAAATAGTTGCTGAATCTACTGTTGATAAGAAAAGCGGAATGATGTATTGAGTCGATCCGTCAAAGAAAAAAAAAAAAAAAAGCTACTCAAGGGCCTGGTCATTCAATCTCCCCTTCTCTTCTGCTAATGTCCAGCGGCGGGTTCTTCAAAGCGGGGAAAACCGCTAAGGTAATCACCATTATTCATTGGAGCTCGACGGTGAAACAGGAAAAAAGGGGAAATATTCAACGTACTTCCCTTTGTGTAAAACTAGATGTTGCGTTGCTAACTTTAGATGTAAGTAAATGCTGTTCATCACTTTTTCCGGTGGACTTCAGTCTTCGTTCTTTTCCCCCATTTCGGTTAATGTTCTCAATTGAATGTTCATTGTTCTTTACGGGTGATTTAAAGCGCACTGATGTACAAATTAGGTTGATATATTACGTTCAGTTGATTCCCTAGCGATTAGTTGAAAGTAAATGATACGACTCTCATCTGATCGGTTGGAACCATTCCTTTAATTATGTATTTTTTAATCACATTCGGCTGTTCAATTGCATTTACGTGAACATTAAATTTAAATTGAAGCACTCGTTACTAAAAAGTAGAAACATTTCTTCCGTAGCATATATATATATATATATATATATATATATATATATATATATATAATAGTTTTGAAATTGACCTTTTTATGACAATTCATTACAATTATTTACAATTCATTTTTTTAAATTCATCTTTAAATTACCGGAATTGAAAACTCAATGCATTCTTTTAAAGTGACTTTTTTTTTAAAAGTGATGATTCCTTTACTGGAAAAATGGAAAATATGTTTCTTTCCCTTCTATCAGATAATTGGCATTGCTTTTTAACACTTGGTGAGTTATTATCTTCTTTTATTAGTAGCAAATGTATCTATCATAGTAAGTAATGATAATAAAAGTAATGACAATAAAATTCATAGATAAGTAATAGCAATATACGCGTTATAGTAATGATTATAATATGAATATATAAAAAATGATAGATGAAAATAAAATGTTCTATAAGATGATTATGGATTGGCTTCGAAAATACAGTGAAAAATTTTAATTTGATAGTAGAACTTCCACAAAGAATAATAATTTTCTGGTACAGAATTTGTAACATTCTTAAGGTAAAAAGATGAAAAGCGAAAATGGATTGTAGCATAATTATTTTATGTTTCATAACAATTAAAAGTCGCATCATACTATAAAAAAATGAGTGTATAAAAACTACTAGAATTAAATAGACTTTTATCTGCGAAAGTAAGACAATTCTTCTTTTTTTAAAATTAAAAATTGATTATTGCTTTTATTTCATTCTGTTTGTTTAATTTATTTTTCGTTTGTAATGCATAAAAAAAATTTCAAAATATGCATTTGAAGAATTTTGATGATATTTATTTTTCTTATTTATCAATAGAATTTTCAATAGAATTATAAAAGACAAATTTGCAGTTGTATTATTTTGATTTCTACGTTTTGAATAAAAAGAAATGAATCGTTAAACAAATTTTAAATATCAAATTCTATACATAAAACGTGGTAAAAAATGAAATAATGTATTAACAATAATTAATGTTGCTATATAATAATCTTAAATAATTTTGTATTCATAATTTCACTTTTTAAAATAAAATCTCAGTATTTAATATGAAATTACCATTGTAATATCCTTTTACTATAAAAACTGTTTATATGTCATGCTTATTGTATTTTATGTAGCAACCGGGTAACAATTTTTTTTCCGAATCCATTACAAGTTTAATCTATTATTAAAAGTTCTAATTAGATTAAGGTAACTTTAATTCCAAAAATTATTATATGCTAGGATCGGAGACCTCACCTTTTTGTAAAGATTTTTAAAATAATAGTTTTGTACTACGCCCTTCGAAACCGAGTTATTTGAATATAAAATATACTGAAAATATTTTATTCCTCTTGTATTATTTCGCTCCTGTTTGTAAGCTGGTGCCTTCGATTCAACGATCCCTGATTTATTCCTTCTCCCGACACCTCCTAAGCTAACCACGTCGTTATAACCCCTCAAAGGACCATTCCGATACGACGTACTTGCCGTCGTAAACACCGGGGGAAAAATGTCTCGCTCCCGTTTCTTTTTGCATCAACAACTCACGTCAAAAATAAAGAATTCCCAAGGGAGCATCCCAAAGGGGTGTGTTGGGGCGGAGGGAGGAAAAGGGCTCGTTCGAACTTTTTCCTATTCGGTGTTAGAAGAAGTTCCTTTGATTCAAAGCGCATTTTTGGCAGATGTCTGCACAAAACAGAACCAAAAAAAAAAAAAAAAAAGAACACCGTCAAAAAGTGGCAGTGAATGAGATCAGGTGGCAAACTAGCTACACTTCAGAAAGGGGTGGAAAGAGGGGGTGGGAAGGAGGAAAAGAACTCTCCTAAAAAGAAGGTAAGGCAGAGGGTGGAGCAGAAGATCCCTCTCATTACCCCTCTCCAGAACAGGGTCTCCATAACACCAAGCCGAGCGTTGTTCTAAGGATACGTGAGAGGGTTCTCTAGCAGCAAAGGCTTAATCGATGGAATGTTTACAGGGAAATGAAAGACAATTCATACAAAAAAGTGAACAAAAGGCCTCGGGGCCGAGAAGGAAGGTGGTAAAAGAATTTTTACACTAGGTACCTCCTTGGAATAGCAAATGAGGCAGTGGGGTCCCGAGGAAAAAGTTATGCCCGCCCCTGAAAAATTTCACTGCCTCGCTGAATCGCAAAGTGGGGTTAGGAAATTTTTCCACCTTTAAGGATTCTTTCCTTTGCTTTCTTTCTTTCTTTATCTTAACTTCTTTCCGGTCTTTCTTTTTCTTTTTAACTCATTTGCTCTATGCCATCGCCAGCCTTCTCGTTCTTCTTTTTTTTGTCCCGTTCTGGTTCGAACTGCAAGCCAAATCAGGAGTGGAGGATTCAGTAATGATATATTGGGAGTTCTGTGTAATAGGAAAATAAAGAATAGGAGGGGAAGAAAGAAAGAAGGTGAAAATGTGTGGGAATGCTTTCCGAATTTTGAACGGATGTTTAGTTTGTAAATCAGTTAGAGTGTGTGCGGTGAAATTTTTCCGGAGGTAGAAATTGCATTTTCAGCGTGATTTTTGCGGGCTTCATTACGCTTTTGCGAAGCTTCGTAGCAAAGAAATTTGATTATTCGCTAAATTAAATATTTTCTACTCTTGCCTGAATATTTTTTTCAACGAAATGAGCAGAAAGAACATTCATGTCTTGTGTTGAATATATAATAAGGTTGAAATGAATAGTTATTTTTTTTTACGAGAAAGAATGTAAATGTTATTTCTGCGGTATCCAAAAAAATTGACATTCCACGAATTTTTTTATTACAATAAATTGAATTGACTTTAATGAAGATGAAAAACATGTAACTTATTTTATGGATACTTCTAAAACATTAAACGTTTTTTTAATAATTTATAATACTGCACATCTGTGAATTTTATTTAAAAATTAAATAAAAGTCCATACAAATTATGTTTCTTTTTTTTTTACATGCTGCTAGTTTATTAGCATTTCCACTTTCTATGAACAAACTTTATATTATTTGACACAATTTGGAAACTTAAAAATGAATGATATTTCAGATATGTTAACAAACGTATAATTAACATATTAATTTTGTATACTAATACAAATAATTTTAATTTTGAAATTGTTGTTTTGTTTTCGGAAAAGGCGTCCATTGAGTAATTTTTTTTTGTACATTTAATGAATACATTGCTAAGTTTTCATTTAAAATAATGTGATATAACAACATTTATCGAAAGCAAAAAAAGATATAAGAAATCTCAATATCCTAACATTTTTTATTAAATTTTTAACTACATGTAGGAAAATAAGGGATTTTCACTTAAATAGTAAAACATCGACGCAACCATCTAATAAGGAAAAAAAATCTCTTGGATAAGTAAGTAATTTAAGCTTTAGAAAAAAGGACGTGGCTTGATATCACAGTATTACTAGTTGCTAACATTTGTATCATATTAATTTCTTAAAACCAATAGAAATGAAAAGTTTCTAATAATTCTGGATAGATAATGGTTAAAAGAAGAGAAAATAATAGAATTAATTACAAAAACAACAAAATTTATATCAATAAATGAATATTAAACATACATAGTCTATATATCTCAAAATGCAAATGCGTTTTGAATGTGCCAGTCATATTGCCGATATGCACGTCCAAATTGTTTAATTTACTGGCTCAAAATTTGGCAGTAATGAATTAGCACACTTGAAAGCAAATTTATAACTTTGATTTCAAACGTTGCTTTTTTTAAATATTAAGTGAAAAATTGAAAGACTTTTTAGTGTGTTATTTTGTAAATTTTCAGCATATATTTTCACCACAGATTTTTTATTTTTATGTTATTGTAAAAATTTAGAATATTCTCTTTCCAATATTAATAATGTGTCGTGGTGGCGCGTTTTTTCTTTACTTTTTTGGGTTTTTTAACGATTATTTCATTGTTCGCCGTAACATATTTCTACCCTGTAAACATCTTTCTTCCTGTAAACATTTGGTGCAGTTTAGCTAAGGTTGACTCTTGCGCCACTAAAATTCACATCCATCCTTCTAAACATCTACGAGATTTTACTGTGCATTATTTTTCATATTGTTGAATCAAAATTTAATTTTCCCAAAAAAAAAAATATTGTCTCATGATACGATGCATTGTATTTTTCATGCTTTAATTTATTGGTATTATTATTTTATTAGTAGTTATTTTTATTATTTGATATTTTATCAATTTAAATTTTTATATTGCAAAATAATTTTAGCAATATTTTGTTCGATCTAAGTATTTTTCAGTCTGTGTGTATAATGAAATGGAATAAATTACTGTCATTACAATAATGGCCAATACTTTGCTGAGTTCTCACATATAAAAGAAGAGATGGGATTCGAATAATATCTCCAAAGGAACGTGATCCCTTTCTTGCAATTGCGAAAAGAATGTAAACTAAAACTTCAGAGCAGAAAGAAAAAAAAATGGAAAGAATGGAGCTGATGTTCAAGAGAAGGTTTATCAAATACAACGAGAAATTATCAATAGACATGAACGAAGCTGCAAGTAATTGCTAAAAGAAATGTAAAATAAAAACAGCGAAAATGCAGAAGATATAGTATTTTATATGAATACTGCTAAGAAAGTTGATTGACGACAACAAGAACTGAAGAGTAACATAAAGTATCAGTTCATTTTGAAAGAGGAAGACAGGACGAGACAAATTATCTGTATGTTACTTAATGAAGAAGGAAAATTTATTACTTTAATCTGAAGCTGAAAACATAAGATCAATATAGCGCGAAAAAGTAACTATGAGAGTTTGTAGTAACGAAAGAAGAAAGTACAATTGTTTATGCTTCATAAAAGATTAAAATCGTTAGAAAAAAGTATTTGCAGATACAATTTGAAAATCTTACTACCCCATTAAGGGATTAAATGGATACCCATGCCCATCTGGAAAAGTTAATAACAACACTATTTGTATAAAAAGAAACTGATGGGTTTAGGAAAAAATTTAGATCCAACTCTCACCTAGTATTATATTATATATACATATCAGTTCCTGGTTGTCCTTTTAATAATTAACAAGGAAAAAATAAGGAAAACTTAATTGTGTGATTCAATCTGATTATTCGAAAGTATCATTCGACGATGATCTGATGAAAAATCATTTACGGACTGCAATACGATGTGCTTACCTGAGATGTTCTATAAGACAATTATAATTCAGTTTTAATTTTGTTGCCTTTGATGTTGATGTCGAATTAATTCTACTGAATATGTGTTGCCGTTTTCAGAGAAAATAGAACAATTAATTTAATTTTGTCCAGAATTCTCTACGTAAGTTGAATTTTTACTTTGACTATATTACTGAAAAATATTCTTCTTCGTCAGATTTAATTAAAGTTAGATGTTGGTTTCTTGTGACGAAAGAATTCTTAAGCCGGGTACTAACAAAATGTCATGTTTATTTGGTCTCACTACATTCAAGCTGGTTTTGATGATCTCAGGATTTAAATTTTGCCGTTATATTTATATATATATATATATATATATATATTGGATGTTTTTCAGAAACACGAGAATTTAATTCAATATCTTCCAGTATGGAGACTCATTAATTTCTCAATATTAAAATGAATAAATCTACTAGTTCTATGATTTCATTAATAGCTTGGTACTCCTTCGGCTTAGGCTTCCCTACTTACAACCGCGAAATTCCTTATTGGTTTAGGACAAGTGATGATGATGAGTAGAATAAATGCCATCTCCCCTGCTCATGACTGCTGACAATGATAATCATTTCAATTCATCTTTGAATACCTTCTCCACCAAGTTAAAACGGCTTCGGAAATTCCATTTAGTTCAATGAAAAGCATTTAAGCCCTCAAAAGTTCTCGGCGCGTCGTTATAGGGTTAATTTCTCAAGATAAGACGGCAAAGGATGACATTCTAATGTGAACATTATTAAATATATTTAATTTTTAAAAACTGACATCGGAATATTATGAACTCAATCTTTTAACTTTTTTTTTCTTGAATTATTTCCCTGTATCAAGAATACTTCTGTTATAGTCATTGTTTTTAGATAAATTTGTCCATTGTGTCTTTTCTTTTTTTGGTGTCTGATGAGAATCTCAATGAAATTGATAGCATGCAGTTTTTAAAAAATGGCTATTTGATCGATTGATTTGACATCAGATAGTTACTAAGCTTAATAGAGAGTCCAATAGAGTAGGTTATACCTATTGCATTTTAAGATTATCTAATTCAACCAATACCTTTTGGAATGAAAATATTTCAAACTTTTTTTATTAACGATAAATTAAATATTTAAATACTTGTTCCAAAAACTTCGTGAATTTTTGCTATGCTTCAGCTTTAGTATTAAATATTAAGTTTCATCTTTAGGATTCTTATTTGAATGGTTCATTATACTTTTTTCGAAGAACAGTTAAAATGCCAGGTGATCATAAATAATTTTGTTTAAAAACTGATATTTGATTTCTTCAGAATGCCTTGTAGTAAGAGGCAATCAAATGAAAACCAAGCAGGAAAAAAAGTAAGTTAACTGCTTGTT
>JAPMOR010056032.1:93929-128341 GCA_026543865.1 Argiope aurantia | reverse complement strand
ATATATATATATATATATATATATATATATATATATATATATATTAATGATGAATGAGCATGGTTTATCCTTGCCAAAAAAAAATTACTTTCATTTGCAGTATTTTTTTTGATGTTGTTAATGGAATTAGTGGAAAATTAAATATTTAAATAATTATTTCAAAACCTTTATTTAATTATTTGAATAGTATTTCAGCGTCCATGAAGAAACTTTGAAGCACGTATTAGAAAAATTAAATAAATAGTAAATGTTATTAGAAAAAGTAAAGAAATAGTAAATGTTAATGTTATAATATACCTATTCAGTAGTTGAAAAATATGTTAAAGAAATTTAATTTAAAAGCTTTTTAAGCAGTATTAAAACAAGTAAAGCTCTTTATAGTCTGTAATATTTTTTATTTAATTGAAAACAATTGTTGCCCCACGGAATTTTGAATATTAGTCAAATATTGAATATTTGTCATGTATTTGTAAATGAATGTTAGTCAAAAGTGACTTCTTAAAAACCATATTATTCTATTTCTTGATACGTTATTTATCATTTTAAAGGAACATTACAAAAACAATTATTGGCATCTTAAATATATTTTTACAGAACGGAATTTGAAGACAGCTATTTTGAACAGCGAATTAAATCTTTAGTCATGTGGAAAGCAAGTAGTCAAGTTTTGAATCAATTTTTGGTAACGAAAATCTCAAAATAAATTTTATTATTCTTAACATGGTAAAAAAAAAAATTTCTTTTGTAATTATCTCTTTGTTCCCAAGTTTTGACTATTTTAAATTAACAGATTTTAGGTACCAAAATTTTGTTTATTCGAACATTAGAAATAATGTTTTTTGGTTTATTAAAAAATAACTGTTTTCTTAATTTCAATTTCAATATTTGCTAATACTTCCAATATATTTCAAATTATTGAGAATAAAATTTGGATTAAACATATTCAATAATCTGCACATTTCTATAGTACATTAAAATTTTGATGCTGCAATTTTATTTATAAACATTGATTTTAATAAAATAAATCTTTGAATCTCAAATAATATTGAATCAGTTCGTTATTTACTGACTTAAACTGGAGTTAATATATTTTTACGATTTTATGAATTAAGAAAATTCAATTACGTTTAATTTGATAATTTCTATGGCTTAGTAAAAGTTTGGAAATTAGAAGTAATAAGTAATAATACATTTTAATAAAAAAACAGAAGCAAATATAAAAGAAATTTTTTATTCACATTCTTTTTATTTTTTCAAATAGTTCCCAGAATTCCACATGATTTCGAACTTAATAAATTAAAGGAAGAAACTTTCATTCATTCAAACACTAATTATGTTAGTTCTCTCTTTTAGTCTTTTAGAGAAAGTAACAAAATAATCTTTAAGATTTTTTATAAGCATTTCTTAAAAACAAAGTATTTGTACGAAACACACCTTTTCAAATGAAATTAAGTGAAAATAGTCGGGCATTCAGTGCCTACAGATCGAGGAAAAAATGACGAAACTCTAATTTCATTAAATAATCTTCAATACAAGTTAATCAAATGTTATTCTGAAAGACCAAATACTTTATATTTGCAGAAGAAAGAGTGTTAATTAAATTCTTTTCAATTTGATTAGATTTGTATTAAAAATATAAATATTCTATAATTTTTTTAGAATAAACTAATAAATTAATATTTGAAAATATAGAGTTTATTCTATATTTAACAAGTCATAAATTCCAAATTCACCAAAGCTATATCGATATAATTAAAATGTATCGGCATTTATTCTGTTCCCTTAGGGTCTGGCATAAATTTATATCTTTATGTAATGAACCTGTCTCTGAAGTTTTGAGGTATTTGGATATTAAGGGCACGGTAATAAAATAAAAGTATTATTTAAAAGTGAAATTAATTAGTATCGTGACATGCTAAACACAGAAATGTATGTAATGGAGTCTTCTGGGAGAAGAATAATATTCATATGAATGAAGAAAAAAAAAAAATTGCTTCTCCATTTTGCAGTTGCTAATAGGTTTTCAAACTTTTTTTTGTATATATCGTAACTATTCTATATACATTAAAAACTATCATATGTGCCTTTTTTCCTTTGCATTGAAAAATTTTAATGACTTTTTTTTCTCTTGATATATATATATATATATATATATCAGTGACTTCAACACATGCTCTTTTTTCAGTTTATCATTTCAATATTTTTAAAACCAACACATTTTTTAAAAGTTATATCTCCAGTATCGCTGCTAAAATAAGATAAATATTGTACGGATACATTTTTAAGTTGAGGAAATCTCCATACACATAATTAAAATTTTCAAGCTTTTAAAATGGCATAATAGGATTCAACGAAAAATTTTTTTACTTTATGCCTAAAGTGAAAGAAAAAAATGCTAAATCTCTTGGGGTACTTGGGCACAGCATAAAGCTTTGGAAAACCTAATTAAATATATTTTTTTTTTTTTACTGAAGAGACCAATGACAAATTGAACATTTTTTTTTCTTCGGTAAAAGACGGCCTATAATTAGGACGGAAGAGAGCGAACTAAAAGTAAGCTTTTAGATTTTAAGGACTTTTTTCCTTAGAAAAACTTTATACTGCTGTTAATGTGCCGCGCACAAAAAAGTAGCTCGCGTGCAAAACTTGTTAGCACTGAATTGATAAAAAAAGAAAAGACCTGTCTTGAATATGTCTAAGGAGCTAAATTATTGAAGAACAGCATTTGGTTAGGGAAATGATCGGAATTGAGGCTTCGAATGTATCTATGTTCATCAAATAAAAAAAATCCAAATCATTTAATTAATCATTATATTTTCCTATCAGATTTTTATATTTTAAGACACATGTGCATGAAATGCCTGCTTAACACTATAACTACCGATGTTAAATATATATTTATTTCCACCACACCTGTTCAATTGACGTATTTTTTATCATCATGATTTTTATGGTTACTTTTGGCTTAGTTTATGTAAATAAAAGGATATAATTTAATAAAAGCATTTAGTATATTAATTAATTAATTTTTAATAAAAAGAGCGAGAAAAAAAGTTTGGGCTTTGAGTTCTGAACTGAATAATTATCGGAATAAAATAGATCCCACTACAACGTTTGGCCAAAACTTTGGATTAATCAATGTAATTTCATATGAAAAATGTAATTTCAATTTTTCCATGAAATGCCTTAGAGCCATGTATTAATGAATTTAAATACGTATTGATGATCCATAATATCATAATTTAAATACGTATTGATGATCCATAATATCATAATTTAAATACGTATTGATCATTGCATGGATGATCCATAAAATATTAGAAACTTTGAAATTGCTAAAGCCATCATTTTTGTAGTTCTTGAAATAAAAAAATATAGGTCATGCTGATTAGGGAAATAAAAACTGCAGAAAGGAAATTGCTTAGTTTATGCAAATAAATGAATATAATTTAACAAAAACTACATTTAGTATAATAATTACTTAATTATTAATAAAAAATCCAAGAAAAACAGTTTGTATTTGTATTTATAAAGTAACCAGTTAAAACTTTTAATTCTAGACTGAATCCTAATCGGAATAAAACAGATCTCATTATAACGGCTGCTGAATACTTTGGATTCATCAATACAACTTCATGTGTAAAATGTAATTCAAATTTTTCAAAGAAATGCCTAAAGGCGATGTGTAAACAACTTTAAATACGTACTGATGTCCATCATTGCTTAGATGATCCATAAAATATTATAACCTTTAAAATTGCTAATTTCGTCATTTTGACTGGTCTTGGTAAATATGTGTAGGTCTTATTGATTATGGAAGTTAAAATGGCTGAGTGGGAATTTATCAGGAATATGTAATTGTTCCTATAATTCATTAAAAGTCGTCATAAAGTCCTAGAACAATACATAAACAATATAAAATCTTTAAGTATGGAGTTTGGAAACCGACAAAATGACGGTCTTGGTAGTTGTGGTATTAAGTAATTAATTTTTATATATTTCCTAAAAAACAAAATAACAGAAGAAAATTGGAATAGATGTAATAAAAATTGTGCTGTGCAAAGTATTTATTAATAATTCACACTAAAATAGAATTTCCAAACCCTCTGTTTTAGCAAAATACCAAGTTTGTCGCTGAATAATGAAGAATAGTTGCAACCCACCTCCCCATCAAAAAAAATCACCAATCAAATGGCTGAAAATCTTGCATTTTATGAAAAGCTATCAACAGCCCCCAAGAATAAATTAAGTAACAAAGGAATGCGCGTTCTATGATTTTTATAGTCAAACAGTCACCTTTATTCTTTTCACAAATAAAAAAGTAAAACTATTGTAGTAGGATTGTGATTTTCGCTGCATCTTTCAACATTACTGTTTCTGTAATATATATATCTGACTTCTTATTTGTTTATTTGTATGTATGAACCTCATGCAATCCCTCATCCTTTGACCGATACAAACAAAATTTGGTACAAGAATTTCTTAGCACCTACAAGGATTTACTGCGCTATTAAAAAAAGTTTACGGCACATAAAGCGGGTCGAACAGATTGAAAGATTTTACGTTTTTCCGCATAGCGTTTGAACAAATCAATGCACATAAATTATTTTTCCTTCATTTTAAAATTTTAGTTTTTTAATAACGTAAATTTCATTTCTAAAGGCTATTTCTTTAATATTAATCAATTTTCAAAATTAATTTGAACACATAGCATTGTCTCTTGTTCGGATGAAATATTAAGCCCATTTTTCTGTTTAATTACATGAGTCTCTGCACGCCTTTGCTACTACTGAACGCCTTTGCTACTACTGAAGTTACTTTCTCCTTACGTTTTTATTTTTGCTTTTCTTATATAGCTATTTTAAAATTTAAATTGATTTAGTTTCTATTGATACCCGCGTGCAGTAATTAATCTTTAAATGTTGTCTTTTAAAATTGTTGCATTTTTTTAACGGTTTGACATAATTTCTGTTATATTTTAATATGTTTTACGCTCAATTATGTCCAGTTTCCTAAATACTTACAAATACGGATAATACAATCTGTATGAAGACCAAAATTTCCCACAATAAATAAATAAATGCAGCAAAAAAAATATTTTTAAAATGCACTTTGGCATTTCCAAACTCACATTGTTCTTTACTCGTAAAAAATATTCAGTTGTAAGTAATCTAAATTTATAAATTGTCTAAATTCTGCTTTAGTATCATTTGAAAGCATTTTATTATTAAAATCCTTAATTATAACCAAATTAATTTCATTAATTCCAACTGGATGGATATAGATTTAGATATCTATCAAGCCATTAACAGCCTTTCAATTCCAGATGAGATATATTACTCTGATTGGCTGTTTCTTTGTTCTTCAAGACTGTGTTTGAAATCCCCAGAAATTATGCATAGAATAAACAAGAAAATCCTAATGTCATCAAAATTTAGCCAAAAGATCGTATTAGTTTGGTCTAAAGGACATTGAAATATTTATTGGAATGAAAAAGCTGATTCCCTCACGGAAACGATTGTGGATTTGAATCCGCACTTTTAAAAGATTGCAAATGAAGATATGATAACATATTACCAGAAAACTTTACTTCATAGTAAGCACCAAACTTAAATATTAAGTAAAAAGAAACTCTGGGGAGGGGGGGAATTCCTTCCTTTAATTCCTTACTCCATAACTAGAAAATAAAATGCAGGACATAAAAAAGAACAGGACATAAACAACAAAGGTAAAGAATCTAATTACCTGGATAGTTAATATTCCATGGCTATTCAAAAAATTTGCAGTTTATGAAAAATATTATAATTCCTCCTATAACTGATAAAGAATATTGTTCATATTCTCTTGCACTGTCTGAAATATCCCGCTCATAGAAGAAATTTGAATTGGAACAAGAAACGTGATTTTCATTACCAATCAATATAGTCTTTCAAAAATTTTCTCAAAAACATTGTTTTTAGTGAGCAGCATCTGTAAACTAGACTCTGATCACTGAAATTTTTTTGGCACATATTGGCTTTGATTACTTCGCATTTGGAGATGACAGCCTTCTTTAGCCAAACAGAGAACCAAAGCAGCAGGGGCATTAAAAAAATTATTAAGTATTTGAGAACAAAACGTCTTCCGCTTGGCTTTCCTTGGCATTATAAATTGTTTATGTTCAAATTTTAATACCTTAAAAATGCCAGTTTAAATCTAAAAGCTCCGTTTCTCTTCTGAACAATTATTTTTATTAAACTCCTTGAATGGGAATTAAAATCTTCACGTACATACGTCAAATACCGACAGTAAAAATGTTTTATATTCTCATATTTAGAGTACTTATTAATTAGAGGATTAAATATTAAAGCTTTTTACATTGAATATAAAAACTTTGCAATTTAAAAGCATATACTTTTACTCTTTCTTTGTATATTTATAGAACAAATAGATGCAGGAGATATGGTAGGTTCAGTGGTTAGTGAGTTAATTGCTACTGTATGTGGCCATATATAAACATACGATGTTCAAGCTTAATTACGAATATACTTTCTCTATCAGCAAAAATGGATTTGCCTTTAAGATTCCTAAGAATACCTTTAAAATTTTAATGAAAATATGTTTAACACAAACATTTTACTTAATAAGACACTCATGTAATTATCATCAAATTTCTTTCAATAAAAGTAGGTTTGGTAAAGAAATTTTACTCTAAACTTTTTAAACAAAATTAAATTATGTATCTGCATATATAAATTTGTATAATTTAAGACATCAATATATTTATATCAATATTGACAGATTATAGTAAATATATTTTGTAGCATTTAAATGACTTATAAAGTTGGATTTCTCCAATTGGTACATTTAACATATCTTTAAATTATTAATCATCAAAAAAAAAAATATTTCCATGATATTTATTTAAAGGATACATTTTTTAGTGGCTATTAATTTCAAAGCTTATTATAAAACTTTTAAACATTTTTTTCAAAACTTGCAAAAAATGAAAGAATGCAATTTATTTATTTTTGATAAATTTTAAATACATATTTTTATGTTGGTGTGATATTTTTGTAAAAAGAATTAATGATTTATTGCATTTGACAAAAAGTGTTGATTTTTAGTGGTAAACCGGTACTACTGTGTCCTTTAATAGCGATCACTTCAGAATTTATGGTGATAAACGCAGATGACTAAATACTGAAAATATACTACTTTTTCATGAATGTAGTAATATAAATTGAAGGGCTTGCTGCAAAAAGGATGCAGTTGTAACTTTGGGGGAATTTGAAGTTGCATGCACTTTCATATGGTAAAAAAAATCCAGTTCGTTTGGAGCCAGAATGATGTAGATGGAATCGTTAGTTCTCGCGTTACTCAAGCGATGGAACTGTCTGTCTCATTAGTTTGTTGTAATATAGGAGTAGCTCCTAGAGTTACTGCCATTTTCCCCTGTCGATCCTGCCTTTGGAAACATTGAAAAACTTACAAGGAGAGTAGAGAGTTTTCTACCGTGTGAATATACTGTTATCATAGAGAAGACAAGTGAAAAGTTTGTTGTTACTAAAGCTACCCAAGGAATAATTTAAAATTTAGTTGACCTATTAAAAAATACTTCCTGAAAACTTCTTACATTATTTCTACTGGTAATGAAAGTATTTTATAAAGAAATATAGAGTTTTTGCTTATGAAAAATCCCAAACTAAAACATGAAATATTATGTAGTGAGAGTTTTGAGCAGTTCTGTAACAAACCAATAAGAATATTCAATATCCAGAACATTACTCAATTTATCTTAAACAAAATTCAGCCTTCTTATTTCCACTTAAGAGGACAAAATATGAAGAGGTAATGGAGCTGGCTCGCAAATACGTCCCATAAAGTGATATGCAGTTCTACTATGGCCTACAACCCGACGATACAGCAGATGAACCTGACATTACAGTGGGGGAGTGTAATGAGTAATGAGAATATATATATATATATTTGTTTTTAAACCCCAATTATATGTATATTTTGTTAGTTTACTTTAAATAAAATAATATTATAGTAAAAAGCATTTTTATTGTGAAATGTTTTTAGAGAGGTAGACAGACTATCTATTTGGTTACAAGAAAGAGGTAGTCCAACATTCCAACAGGTGTCACATCATCTGAAAATTATATTTTTAAGTGAAAATATTGTCATAATATGTAGAAACAATTAAGAAGATTGATCAAAAGGAAATTCTTCGCACAATTTGGAATTTGGAACGTTTTTTACGGTTTTCTACAAACCTGAATAATTGGAGCATCCTCCTTTTTTACAGCAAGCCCTTGAATTAAATTTATGTAAATAATATTGTTGAAAATCTATCTTGATCTGTTTGCTAAAAGAATGAACGATTGTATTATCATTTTTTGTGTTGCATTAACATTAAGCAGGTTATGTAAGCCTCAGGTCTAAGATGCGTCAGAATCTAAGATAATGGGCTTGATTACTGTTGAAAAAAATCTATTAAAAGAGGAGCATATATTATATTTAAAGGATCATAAAGAAACAAACTTTTAATGTGATTTATCTATCTAACAGCAAAGAAAAATTATACCGAAAAAACTTTTATGTGTTTTACAGATTCTTGTAAAAATCTAGCTAACCCAGTTGTAACATCTGCGTCTTAACATCAATCATAGCTTTCTAGATTAATAAAAAAAATATCCAGCTCAAGTGAACAAAAAATCTACCATTGGTCATTTTATTTTCCTTTAACAATATCAAATGCTTTGAAACTTTATTTTTCTTTGTTAAAGTACTAAAACACTAAAACTAATTCTCATTTTTAACATGAGTTTTCTGGACAAATTACATGTCAAATTTTTCGTGATAAGCCAAGTCATATAAGTTAAGAATTAAAAACAAAATTTCATGAAAATTGACTGAATGAATATAAATTACTTCCCTTGAGATGCCATGAATATATATTTTTTTTAAATATAAAATGGATTTCATAGAATTCGTATCTTATAGAATCGCGGGGAAATTTAGGTAACGCTAAAACGATTAAACGCATTTATCAAAGGAGATAAATTATAAGACAGTGTATTGTGTTCTTCTTTCAGAACATAAAGAAGAAAGTAATAGTCAAGAATAAAGAGTCATATATAGGTACTTGAAAAGTTCAGGGACAGTATTTTTCTTCAAAGAGTACATTATGTGTCCATGTTTCAATGACAACTCAGTACAAACAGTAATGTATTAAATGCACGGACCCAAGTAGCTCAGGTATTATCATCTGATCGCGGTTCAAAATTACGAAGTCCATCCCAAAATAGTTCTAGTGTTACTTTAAAACGGAACTCTATTTCAACTAAACTAAACTTATGTCGCGGCGTAAACAGACGCATATAATTGATCCCCCAAGTGTACGGATCATGTCCTCTCGTGGAAAAATAAATTGAAGCTTATTCCAAAAAAGTCTGTTTTTCGGCCATGCATCTACAAAATTATGTTACGTTTATTAGTCACAATGGAACATTTACAAGACTGTAATGTTACTATTTTCGATGATTGCAAACTTTATCAACGACTAGTCTTTGGCACATAGCGTTCCGACCCAGGTACACCCTTATGGAGAAGTACTCTTTAACAGAAAACAATATAAATTCTCTCCTTGATAAAACATGAAGTTTTTTCCTCAAGAACATTGCAACAGTGTTTAAAAAAATAGAGTAAGGATTATGTGTCAATGTTAACGGTGTGTTCTCTCATTAGTGTATCATCAAAAAATTGTCGACTTTTTTACGCCTGATTCAGGTATTCAAACTCTCTGCATATTGCATTATTGCAGACAACTGAAAAAAAGAACAATTACAAAAATACGATCATGCCATTAGCATATCGGTTCTCAAATACTACAAATAAATGTCTTCGGAAGTTCAATTTTGAAACATTGCTGAAACTTTCGCGTTCTGATAGACCATTTTTTAACATATAAATCTAGCTACATGTTTCATGAGTATCGAGCCTAATTTTATTTTATTTGGAACAATACTGCATAGTTATCAGCAAATATATCGATACAACTCTAACCAGAAAAGATAATTTTTCTTCATTGACTGAATATATTACATTTCTGATAGAAGGCAATTTCAACTGCATCAGGAGACGGAAATGTAAAAAGTTGACATTTTTTAGAATTAATTATTAAATTTAGAATTTATACTTCGTAATTAAAAGCTAATTTACCATTTTATGCATTTCCTGAAAAATTGTATTAAGAATTTAAACGTGGTTTTATATGAAATCATATTATCAATAAGTGAAATGAAATACGAAACTCTATCATAAGAAGGTTACAATAAATAAAATGGCAGATAGTATGGTATGGTATATTATCCCATTCAGGAATGCTCCACCAAACATACGGATGACAATAAAACTATATCCCAGGTAGCTCAGCTTAGCACAATATTGTACAATATTGTGCGATGTATATATATATATATATATATATATATATAATATTAATCGATATTTCTTAATATTACACAATATTGCAAATATGATTATATATATTGTGTCGATCAATATTATACAATATTGTACAGTATTTATGTGCTACTAGGAATAAAGTTTCATTTTCGTATGATACAAATGAATTACGAAACAATGAACAATAAAATCAAGTAATTTAGAAAGAAAAGTTAACAATAACATAACTGCAGACATATCTCAGACTAAAAAAAATTTCCACCATATGGATGATAAATGTGTATTTGTGGTGACTAAGGACTATGAACAAAAATTGTGAACGGAACTTCCAATAAACCAGACTGCGGAATTACAAGAAAAATAATGCTTTGCCAAAACTTTCAGCTTTTTTTTTCTGTAAGTTATAGATTTCTTCTCAATGATTCATAGACATAACATAAAGAAAAAAATTCATTCGTTTTCTTGTATGGTGGTATAATCACAAAATACAAACCATTTTATACTTTTCTGGAAATGGCTTGGAGTTCTTTTTGACCAACAAAAAATACCAACCGAAATTCTTCCGGAAAGTGAAATATTTTTTTCCTTCTTTCGAAACATTATGATAAATCGTAAGACAAGGGAGAAAAATTCCCAAGAGAAATTGTATAGGTAATAAAAGTAGAGCTATTTCTCTGGCTAGATAAATAATTCAATGCTGACCGCACCGTTGGGAAAAATAGCAATTCGATAACCATTTCTTATAGGTCGGGCACATAATGTATTTCCCAAAAGTTACTGTGCCGGGCCTTTTTTTCTACAAGTGGTTTACTCCATCAGAATCGGAAACAGTTACTTATGTTTTGGAATTCAAGGAGTATTGAGTTAAAAGGAACAAATTATAAAAGCGGTAGAACTCGGAGTTTAAAGATTCCTCTGATACCGAGTAACAACCCAAAAGAGTAGAAATGGAAGGGGAATTTAATAGATCTATACTAAGGACCGAACTTCGAAATGCTTATATTTATTTTATTTTCCAACTGTTGGAAATATACCAGACGTAAAGAAATTCCTGTATCAAATCGTAGTTCGTATAAAATGTTATAGCTTGAAATAGAATTTAAACAAATATTTATTTTCAACTTAGCCTTTATTGGTTATTTAAGGTTCTATTGTTATAGAAATCAAAGTTTTCGACTGACTGTTAATTTCGTTAGAAGACAAATAGAAAATGTATGATATTTGATTTGATTTGTTATAATTGATAACATTTTGCAGATTAAATTTTAATAAATTTTCAGGTAAACCTTTAGAATTATCTTGGGATAGCAGGAAATACATAGCGGCAGAGTTAATGCAAAACGTATCTCAGCAGTACTATAAATTAAACGAATTTCCTTCAGTTTCACTTAAATAAATTCCCCCACATACGTCTCTCTTGGCTATAATTGAATCATACCAATGAGCTATAAATGAATGAATTATTTTTATTTGAAATAATTTTTATATTATTGTTGCTTTAAAATGAGTGTGCATTTTAAGTATTTTTACATTTACACAAGCTTCCTCTTTGTCTGAGATTCATTTATTTAATTAAAAATAAAATTCTACTCTCAAAAAAAGCCACAACAAAGGAGGCAATTCTAGTAAAAACATGCAATTATGATTTCATTTATAAAAACGACATTAAATGAAATTAGAAGTTAAACTATGCCCCGAGAAGTTTGCAAAAGGCTCTGTATTTTATCAACGTTTCAATCATCTCAATAAATGTCACCATATTAATTCTAAGCAAAGCATTATTCGAAATGCTCCAGTCTGTTGCGCTTCAATCATACACTGCCTCTAAACATCCCAAGGTCAAACATGCAGTTTCCGCAGAAGTTGACCTTTATCTCACATTCTAACGTTTTATATACTATATTTCTTTTACCGCCCTTCAATCCTTGTTCGCCTAGCCAATGATAACAATCAGCATGCCTGATGAGAGAGGCGAGTACAGGATTGTTCTCAAGACTAGAAACTGTTCTGATAAGTTCATGGAATAAGCCATGTTGCTTGTGTCTCGGAAGTCTCTTATTATACCTCCATTTACATTCCTTTAAAATTTCCTACATTCTGTATTAAAATATCATTAGAAATAAAAATATATTCGAATAACACTAAAAAGTTATAATTGCAGAAGTTTGGTTACATTTTTGTTAAGTCATATTAAACTAATGGAAATTTATTTACTGTGATATCTGTTTAAAAATTTTTAATTGGTGTACAAATGACACCAACGAATTACACATCAATAAACAGGTTTTTAATTTTTTTTTTTATAAATACTGTTATCTAATCCTTAAGAAACCCATTGTGTTTTCAAGCTTAAGTTAAAACTCTTATCATTTATAATATATGATGAAAAGTTTTCTAAATGAAGTTAAAAGAAATTGCTCTTTATTTACAGGATAATTATCATATACAGTTCGTTTTTTAGTTTAACCACATTACACATAAATCAAATTTTAATTGTTTTGTTTCTTTAAATAGAAAACTTTAACTTCTTTTAAAATATGTATCAAAGTAATTTAACACTGTAAATGCGGAAAAGGAAATAAAGTAACAGACCTAATTATTAATATCCCTTGTGTCTCCCAACTCATATAAAGTGATAAATAACAAAACATTCGAGGAAAAAATAGAAACTCTGAAGCAGCTTCGTAAACTGACAAATTGCACTCTTAAGATGCACCGTTCTCAATATGAAATGCGAGTAATATTTGTAAACATTGTTTTTATATGTTTTTCTGTTTTCTACCGGTTTCTTCTTTATTACTAATTACTTTTGGTTTTGCTATTCATGTTAAAAAATCTATAGCTTGACTTTCAGTTACTCAGTTTCCCCTAATTTTCACATTATTTGGAAAACCAAAAGTACAAATTATCATATAATTAGAATACTGACAACTATCATTACTTCAGTCTTTAAATTAGATCATTAATGAATGATTTTGTAAAAAATATAACACTGATAAAAGGCTTTTAAAATCGAATACAATATGTTACAGAAATCTACATATTTTTAAATAAAAATAAGTAAACTAACAACTTAATATAAAAAAACAAGGAATAAACCTTATGAAATGGCTTATATTTCTTCGTAAATTTACCTATAGAATCTTCTCATTCATAACTTGCTAACACGTAGCAATATAAAAATCACGATAAGTTCAAATGAAACTATGATATAATCAAAGACAGTTTTCTCTCTTCCGAAGACAATTATCTCATACTTTTGCTAGCAACCTATAATCATCCTATT
Source organism: Argiope aurantia (assembly GCA_026543865.1). Taxonomy (NCBI): domain Eukaryota; kingdom Metazoa; phylum Arthropoda; class Arachnida; order Araneae; family Araneidae; genus Argiope; species Argiope aurantia. Next base: position 114,603 of record JAPMOR010056032.1, on the reverse strand, counting down.
TAGTGATAATTAATAACTAAGGATAAATGAATTAATTTTGAATCGTTCTAAAAGTTACATATATTATTAGGTCTTTTTAAAGTTTCTTGAACTTAACAAAATCATGTTTAAAAATTAGAATTGACTTCTAATATACAGATTGGTTATAATTATACTTCCCCTATAAACAGCATTATACAACGCAAATGGATTAACGGATTTCAACGAAATTCGGTATATAGACTATACACGAGATGTACTCACGGAATTTTGGGAAAAAAAAATAGTTCCAAAATTTCCACCAGGGGCGCCTTTTTCGGGAAAAACTATAATTTTAACACAATAAACGATCAAAACGGAATACAGAAACAATATTAACATTTATTGACTAGTTTCTGATCACCTTGTCATCGAACCACATTAAGTAAAGGTAAAGAATACACTGTTTGAGGGGGAGCAACAAAACAAAAAACAGTTCAGTTTGTAGAAACAAGAACAAATTAGGAAGGAATTGCACAAGAGGGGAAGCTGTTAATCATGTCCAAGATATTGTGGGGAAAGGTGCTCCGTGTGACCACCCTCATTCAGCTGCACAATTTCAAGTCGATGGACAGTGTGTTCAGCAGCAGATCGTAACTAATCTGTTGTGATGCTTCGCACATGAAGCATTATGGAGTGTCTTAAAACATTCAACGTCGCTACAAGATACCGTCATCATTACAGCCGGAAACATTGACATAAAACATGACAACGACTTCAAACGTTTCGTACTTTAACCTGTTTTGCATAAAGCTTTCTCTTCTTCGCAAGCATGCAAATCTCCTTTTTTTTCCTAGAATTGACAGTTTTTCCCGGTTTTACATTTTATCACTCAATTCTTGTTCTGGACAGTTAATATTGTTTCTGTACTCAGTTTTGGTCGTTTATTGTGTTAAATTTAATGTTTCCTGGAAAAGGCGCCCTCTGGTGGATATTTTAGAACTTTTACCTATTTTTTTAAAAATTCCGTGAGCGCATCCCGTGTATAGTCTACACACCAAATTTCTCTGCAATCTGATCATCTGTTTGCATCGTACGACGATGTTTATAGAGGAAGTTTAAATATAACCACCCTCTATAATAATTCTTTAATGTAGTCAAAAGGAATTCAATTTTCTTTATACAGCAAATATAGAAAATAGTCTTTTTATAATTATATACATAATTATATTATGAAAGGTGCTACATTCAGAAGAAATATCCATGATCCAGCTCTATATTCGGGTAGTAAAAATATCATATCAATGTTATTGATGCTTAATAACTTCAGTGAATACGTGTTTTAAACCGCTTTTGAAGTTCTATCTTCTGCTTTGTAATCACAATGCTGTACATTATAAATGCAGGAAATAAATCCCTTAAAAAAAGATATTATCGCTCAAAGATTAAAATAATGTATGCCAAAAACCTCACAATATTATATTTAACAAAAAACATGTGCCAAAACCACATTTGATAAAACAGAGCTGGAGACAAAAGCGAATCATTGCAATTTGTGATAATTGTAAATTATTACATATTAGCTTGAGAGCAGATTCAGCTAACTTATTGAAGCATTTTTCATTGCTAAAATACTTTAGGAAACTTGATAAAAGACATAATGTGCGATACCCAACCTAGCCAGAGGCCGTGATGGGGCCGCCGGAGAACAACCCTACCTAGCATGTAGGAACAAACTACACTTGATGACACAGGAGTCTTTCAAACAATAATAACTCTTTAAAGAAAATGCATATTGGTACGGAAAAAGAATAGAAAAAAAAACATTACATTTTACATTACATATTAAGTTGTAAAATATTAAAAATGCATAAAATACATAAAATGAGTGTTAACTTTTTTACATTAGGAGTGAGCTAAATATAAAAGATTTAACAAAACGATACTAATAGAAGATTTAGTGACTGGAATTTTTATGAGTTCTTTAATTAAAAGACATGTTGAACAGTAAATATATAATGATATCTCTTTCAAACGATTACGAGGTCCGTCCCAAAATAGCACAAGTGTTGCTTCAAACGGGACGTTAATATAACTAAACCAAACCAATCAAACGATTGAGAAAAATATTCTTTTCACGGTAAAGAAAAAAAATGCAGACACAAAATTCTCGCAATTTAGTGCTACAAGAACAAATACATTTTTTTCGCAAATATGATTACTCATCAAATTTCAATATATTTTTTCTTTTTTTTTTCAGCTTTACCAATTATTCCAGTTACTTTGCTCAACTGCATACATTATTTACAAATCGATTTCTGTTTTGAAGGATTGAGACAGATCATTGAGGCAGAATAGACCACGTGTATCTGTTATTTTTTTTTGTCCAAATCCATTGGAAAAAACAGAACATTATGTAAACATAATAATAAATGAAAGATTGTAAATATTAGCTCAATTATTGATTTGTTTTGAGATACAATAGATGAAGTAATAAACCAAGATTACTCAAACGTTAATGATTTTCAACTAATGGAACGTTTGTATTTATCTGAAATAATGGATACATCTATAAAAAAAAAATCGTTTTTTTTTATCTACATCCAATACAGGCTTAATTTCCGATATCTAAACTTCTTCGAAATTCACATTGTTTCAAACTATTAGCAGAGTTCTAATTGCATTAATTTAACTTTGATATATCAATTAAATTATAACAATTTATTTAACATAAGAAAAATATTACTTCTATTAATATCATGACAGCTTTTACCCCAATACATATTTAGCGATATAAAATTTGGAGAACCAATCAATTAATCTTAATTTATGAATTTTTTTGTAGGGACTATAGTAAAAAAATATTAATTTTTCCCCCAAGCATATTAATTAAATAACTCTAAAAATGAGTCTATTTCTAATTTTATAAAGTAATTCATTAGCTTCACTACAGGAAAAGGCCGGATTATTATGAAAAATGTCGGTATAAGGCCCTAAAAAATGTGCTTCTTGTACCAAAACCCAAAGCAGAAAGGAAAACAATTGTTCCCTCTATTTTTAGCTATACTAAAAAATTCTCCTCAAGTGAGAAGCAAATTGTATTGCTCTTTTTAATGCTACGCAGCCTTTTGTTAAATAATAAATCCCTTGACATATTTTGTCAACTTGCCAAAAGCTGACTAATCTATGCGCAAGGATTTCGTTAACGCTTGTTTTGTTCTGCTCAAAGATTTAAGCCTTGCAGATTTCATACTAGAGCTCCAAAGAAATTTTGCTCGAAACATATTTCAGTTTTTGTGTATATTTTTTAATAGAGAGAAATTCTGGCTTTTTCCTCTGCAATGCAGCGTAATATTTTTGTTATACTATGCAAAGAATTACAATATTAAATATTTATTAATGGGTAGAATTTTTAGAAATAGTTTCTTAATGAATTTTAGTAATAGTTTCTTTATGAATGTGATGAAAAATTTGATATTACGTAATTTGATAATATTATATAAACAAGAAACTATTACTTTATAAATTAGGAATATCATTTCTTTTTCTTAAAATTCGACTTGGATGAAGTTTTTTCAATTCTGAATATGTAAAGGATGTAATAGGAAAAGCGTATAATACCAAAATTCAAAAGAGTGAATCAAATAATAATCATCTTTGTGAGGGCGCTGCGAAAGAAGAGAAACAGTGAGTGAGCTGAAATGAAGGGAGTTCGAAGAGTTGAACGGTGGGAGAGATACGGTGTACGAAAAAAGCGAGTTGATGTAAGAAGTTCTACGGTGTAAACATGTTGTTCTTGAATTAAATGTGTGTCTGTTATGTGTCGTCCATAAGTGAATGATAATTAAATGTTTTTAGAAAGTTATATTTGGTGTCATGCCGATTATTTCCTTAACACTTGCTAATGAAAGGTCAATGTTCTGCCTTAGTTTTCTTTTCAGGTACAGATTTGAAATTTAAAGATCTCGGCAGCGCCGACATTCTTATTACTAAGTAAAAATCTTGCTTACATGTTAATCGTGAGACACGATTTATACTTGATATGGTAACCTCCGAAAAGCAATACAATAAGATAAATCCATATAAATATAATTAGTCAGAAGTTTAAAATCCGTACCGTAAGAAAAATCCATTTAAAAATAATAAAGCAGAAGTCAAAAGTCTACAAAAATATAAGATAAATAATACCAGGTGAGAAAAAAAGTCCGCAAAAACTTTAAAAATTCATGAAATCCGTAAAATTAAGCAAAATAAAAAACGGTTTGCAGACGGCATCGATAAGTCAAGGAATATTTCTAAGGTAAGAAAAAAATAATAAAAATTCAAAAAAACAGTCGATAGGTGGCGTTTCGTACATAAGTGAAAGAATAGACACACACATAACAAAAATAATGTTTTCAAATCATTTATTATTGCAATGTGTGTTAAACATGTCCAACAACAGGTTTTAGGAATTTTTAAAGTTTTTTAAGGACTTTTTGCCCACCCAGTATAACGTGACAGAATCCATACAAAATCATAAATCTATGCCTTTTTCCATATAACTATTTAAAACAAGTCGCTTTTGAATTTAAAATTGCTTCATCAATACTTAATCATGTCAGGTTTGCTATGGTAGAAAATGGTTTATCCCAAGAACTTCCACGATCAGTTCTAGAATTCTGATAGATGTAGTTTGCGAAGGTCTATTTCGTATACAAAGTTCTTTATTTTTATTTTCAGTAAATGAGATGCTTAACATTTAAAGCAATGATTTCTTTCAAAATTTCATATCATTTTAGGTCAATTGTCGAATGTATTTCTTTATATCTAGCATCTATTGTTAGTATCCACCTTAAAGAAAAACAACCGTTACTATATGTATGCAGCAGTTCCCTCACCAAAACTCCTAAGAAGTAATGTGAACAGAAAGTAGACTTAGAAATAATTCGTTTTGGATTTATACTAGGAAATTGATTGATTATTTAGACTAGGAAATACAAAAAAAACAGTTGACTAAATTTTAAATACGATGTAGCCATTGTATTATCTGGTAAAAAGAATAAAGTTAGTATAGCTGGTAGGATCGAGTTAATTCGATCTGGAAGAACTAAACAGGGTGTGAAGCCCATGTTGTTAGTGGATATCACCATGATGTAGAGTGTTATGAATTGTTCCACTTGAATTACTTTCGAAATTCATTTTTTAATGTTTTGATCAACTCATCTATGAGTCTTACCATATCGATATCTGTGAAGAATGAAAAATGTTTAAAAGCTCTTAGAGTTTTAATGGGGGTTCTTACATTACCCAAGGCAATGCATCAGCATTACTCACCAAGTCGCGGAAGTTTCGCTATAATTTACAGGATATTAGGTGACTACTATAAGAAATAAAAGGTGCATGGTGTTGAACATGATGTGACGAGAGCAAAAACAAAGTGAATTTAAAACAGAAGTAATACATTCACACTTCTTCGGCAATTCAATATTCAGTGGTTATTGTCAATAGCAGTTTTCACAGCAGATTTCGGAGGGAAGATTTGTGAAATCTTTGAACACTAGGTTTCTAACGTACATTAACAGCAACAGTACCAATTCTGGTATAGAATTTTTCTTCAGATTTCATGAAATATATTTTAATTCTAAATTCATGAAATAATCCAAAGTAAAGATAATAAATATGGTTTTTTAAAGGCATCATGTGTTACATCATATCAGCTGTATTATTCCTCTCCTGCTAGAAGAAAAAGTGCAGTTAAATGTATACGTTAATGTATAAATGTATACGTTAAATGTATTATTCCATGCACTCCTTATCCATGCCCTTATCCATGCTTCTTATCCTGAACCCCTTATGTATTGTTCCACTCTATTTGATTGTATTTATTAAGACATATAAGTGCACGATGATATACGAAAGATTTCCTAAATAATTCTGTAAGGTACAACAAAATAGAATTACAATATTGATTTTACTGCGAATTATATTGATAAAATAATTACAATAAATGGCATCAGTGCGTTTACATCTGATTTTTTCACAGCATGTTTCTTTTATAATATCTTATTTGGTAATTCGCCTAAATACTAATTTTCTGATGAATTGGGCGAATTCCGACGTAAAGACAAAAATATAAATTGGCATCGAATCAAGATCACAGAAGAATGCCGCATCAAGCTATTACTGTAGGTTTACTAAATTATTCCAGTGAAAAATAAATAACTTTTTTTTTCTGAAAAATCTACGCAATCTTTGGATCTCAGCCACGTCTTGCAGTCCTCGACAAATTACCTGAACTTGCGTTATGATGTATCATGCATCATATTTCTCTGAAACAAAAATATAGGAATTTTTTTTAAGGAGGAGAGAAAATTGAGTCTCTACATAAAAATAAATAAATAATGCATTCTGAAGAACCCTATCTATGAACGCGATGAAAGGATTTTAAAAATTCAAACAGCAGCATAGCATATGCAATTAAATAATAGCAATTAAATTCAATAAGATGAATATTTTAATATATTAATAATAATTATCTTCGGTTTTTCAATTCAGTTGCTTCTCTTCCTATTTTTGCATAATAATAATTTTTGTATTTACCAATTATTTTAATATTCAAAATTATAATTTTGAATAATTGTCGTGAGTATGCCTTAATTTAATTTAAATGAAAAAAATAGATCAAATTATCCTTGAATCAATGACTTACGTTTCTTTCTACTTGACTTACTTTTCATTTTTAAATGGAATAAAATCGAGAGCAAATAAAAATATGTGAAGGTATGCTTACGATCTTGATTAATTAACTGTACTTAATTGAAAAAAAGTACACGTTAATTCATGAAAAACCATTAGAGAAAATTTTTGAAAGAATAGTCCTCGATTACTTAACGTATTCAAGAAAAAAATATACATTAATTCGTCAAGACATAACCCAGCTCCAGCACTCCACAACAGCTTTAGTACATTGTAAAAGAATTTTGCTGAAGAGTAAATATTTATAACATAAAAATATGTGAAGCTTTAAATCTTTATAACCCAACAAAAAAACATACATTAATTCGTGCAAAAACATTAGAGAATAATTTTTTTTAATGAAATTATCCTTATTTAATTAATGTATTCACGGAAAAAAGGCATATAGATTTGTCCATAAAAAGCCAGCCTCCACTAGCACTCACCACTTTTATTACATTGTAATATAATACATGAAGTATATATAATAAGATGATTCAAATACAAGAAGCTCAGAAATATCAATAAAATAATCATGTATTGCTTCGCTATATTATTTTCTCACAGCATGCCGATTTCAGCGACCAGCTTCTTAGCCAGCAGTATTGTCTTTCCTTTAATGTATATTAATAATATAGAATATATTTATCTAAAATATAACCTTGACATTCATGTTTAATTGAAAAGATTTGCAACAAAGAATTTCGCGTTGAAGATTAGACCTCCTTGAGTTCGAAAAACGCATTGTTAGAAAATATCGATGTGTCTGTTTGATTGTATGTCTTAGACACAGATAAGTCAAAGTCGTTTTGAATCAGGATGAAATTTGGTGCGTCATTTCTATCAAACTTTAAGCCACATCAATTCAGAGGAAATCTGTCTGTCTGAATGCTCGAATATAAATTAGTATAATAGATACAAAAAGAAGTGAACTAGATATATGAAAATTGGTACACGGATTTAATATTCATATTATAGGCACCTATCATATTTTGGGCCTTTTCCAACTAATTGTTGAAAGTGTGTCGATCTGTCTTTCAGAAGCATGTTAACATGATAATTCAAAAGAGCAATAACTTAAATATTTTAAATTTGGTGAGTGATTTTATGATTGCGACTGTAGTTTTGTGTCAAATTTTGTTTTCAATCGGGTGAGGAAAAAAAGCGTCTAAAACCCCTTTATTAAAGAGTCTGCAAGAAAGTTTTAGAGAGACTACTACCGCTAATTTTAAATAACTTTTGGATTTTTAAATTGTAGCTGTAACCTTTCTCTTATATTCAACAGCAAGTTCTCCAAATATCATCAAAATAAAACAAAATTCAATTTTGTATAATGAACTTCCAAACACTAATATTTAAAAATCGCTGCTTTCAGAAAATATCAAATAACTAGGATTTACGAATGTTTTTCAATGAATATAGTGCTGACTTTTCTCAAACTTTCAAAACATACTTAGAGTTGAAGTTAAGATCATAAAATTAAGGTGAAAAATTTATACATTTTAGAAAACAAATTTATACGAGGTGCATATATTTAATGGAAAGTCGTTTAAATATTTTTCTAAGACTGAAACATAAGAATGATTTAATATCTTTCACAAAAGGCAATCAACAGTCTTTTTTTTCCTACGTTGGCAGTGGTTTTTATCTTGTATTCAACAGCAAATGCTCCAAACATCATCAAAATCTGACAAGTTAATTTAAGGAACTCACAAACATTACTCTTTCAAAATTTTCTGCTTTCAGGAAATATCAAATAATTAGAATTTAATAGGTTTTTCAATAAATAAAATGTTCACTTTTCTCAAAATTTCAAAACTTGTTTGGAATTGAAGGTAAGATCATAAAATTAAGGAATTTAATTCGAAAATAATTTTTCTACTAAGCATATATATTCAATGGAAAGACTTTTAAATATTTTTCTAGCGTTAAAACATAAGAATAATTTAATATTTTATTCGTAAAAGGCAATCAACAGTCTTTTTTTTTCTATGTCAGTAGTTAAAACTGAGATATTTTTGGCGTCAAAAAGAGGAACTTTAGTTTTGATTTTTGAAATTAATCCATCTGCAATTTTTAATCCCTGTTACATCTGAATAAATTTTCTTTTATGCTTCAAAGGAGTTCATTGTTTTAAATCTCCTTTTCGCAAGTTTTGATGTTCCAAAGATCGTTAAGTCTTTTTCTTTTTTTCTCTGGATTCTTTAATTAATGTGAAACAAAGTGCGAAACCGACGCTAAGAATTTTTTTTTTCAAACTTTCTCGTAAGATTTATTTAGATAACTGGTATTTCGTTACCTTTTTAGAAATTAATTAATATTTCCAAAGGAAGTAATTTTGGAAATTGGCAAATAGAAGGAAGACGGAGCAGAAGTTTTTTAAATTTCAGCTTTTAAGGCAAATAAATCAAAGTACAAGAAGTATTCAGACTTTGCAGTAAAGTTGTAAGCACTAGGCTTTAGCAAGCATTGAAATTTTTTTTCGAATAATTTAAGTTCGAAAGGTTGATGGTTAAATTTTAGTTACATAATATTTTTTTAATTAAAGATGTATGAAATGTAATGACTTTACTTGAGGCGTAAAAACTCAAAGCACGAAGTATGCTTAAAAAAAAATTGATATAATTTACTGTCACATTATCCTTTGGAAATTTTCCTGCATGATCAAAAGTAAATATTCTCGCCAATTACCAAAAGCAATTCTTATAATGTTTTACAAAATGATTTTTTTTCCTAGTGGTGAAAGTTTCACTCATTAATAAAATTGTAAAACTAACCAAAGCATATAAAGAAGAAGAAATCCTTAAAAATTCATCAAAATTTAAATAAGATACAATTTTTTATAAAATTATTTTCATTAAATCATAAAAAGAAAAAAACAAAACAATTTTAATTATTTTTTTCATTTAAGAATTGCATTTTTAATACAAAGCTTAAAATTGTTAATAAATATTATTTAATCTTGGAATTGAACCTTCCCCATGGTTAAGAGCAGTTGGAGCAATTAATATGGTATCAAAATTTAATTAAACCAATCGAATAATAAACAGTTATGTTCTGAAAAAAATGTATATTAACATTGAGAACACACCGATGAAAAAATTTGAGCAATCTAACATATTAGAAAATGAATAAAATTCAATTTCAATTTATATTTTTGAAATTGTGAAAAATATCGAATAAATTAAAATTGTTAAAAGTATCTGCAAAGAGAAAAATTTCTGGAGTAAAATAGGCAATTGGATATATCGTTTTGTGTTATTAATTTTAAGAATATGATTCAAAGAACAGTTACATTCTAAGTGCCATGAAACAATGTTATTCACTATTATACACCTTTCTTTTTTTTATTTAACTGCTTTTCACATTTAAGAAATAGCTATATTTTATCCTCTAGAGTTATTGAAAATAAAGTTTTATTTAGCGAAATTTAACAAACATATCTTGTGTTCCTCAAAATGTTATTTTTATCTGAAACTGAGAAAAAAAGAAAAGAAAACACCTTTTGAAAAAGATATTATTATCTTACTTTAGTTGGAAGATAAATAACTAATATATTCATTTCTTAATTCTATAGTACAAATTAAATAATTATTCTTGTTGTTTTAGGAAAAATTAGAAATATTAAACGAAGTGCAAGATTACGAAGGGAAAAAACTGTAAGTGTCAATTTAAAGTAAAATAAAAACAAACGCAATGATATAAATGATATCAAATGAAATAAAGAATTAATATCGAGTAATTCAACAAAACTAAATCTTTGGAGATAAAAATCGGAACTGGATCTTTGGAGATAAAAATATGGATCCTATAAACAAGCATTAGAGACTCTATTAGGAGTGTGGCAGGCTTGTAAACAACTGAAGAAGCTATATATCAGTCATCTGTGAACTCACACACACACACACACACACACACACATATATATATATATATATATAGAACAATGCTTGCAGCAAATTCATTTCAATTCATGTGACAGGGCATAAATTTTTGCCCTGTCATTGCAAATCTGTTTTATCGTTCTTTTCGCAAGCAATAATTAAAATACGCATTGTCAGAAAGGATTTCTGCTTTGGATTTAAAAGAAGTGTTCTGTGACTAGAGTAACAGTAGAGAAGTGAGCAGCAAATTCTGTAGGAAAGTTTTGAACATGACGTATTCGTTGGAGGAAAGGACTGGGGGAGAGTATTGCTACAGTAAGACGTTTTCAGTGCAAATTTCAAATCGCTAATGGTCCGCAGCCGAATACAATAAAGCAATTATACGATAAATTCAAACAAAAGGAAATATAGGAATATTTTGATAACCGATGTAATTACTTTAAATTATGTATGGTTCACATTAAAGGGAATTGAACTTCCCAAAACTTAAATTCTTGCGATATTTTCCTTTGGGGTCACTTGAAGGATTGCGATATATCAGATATCTTTCCGAACACATGAGGAACTTGAAGAAAAAATCAGTGATGCAAGTGCAGCCATTCCATTGGTCACTTTCCAAAAAGTGTCTACCAGTTTTGTCCTCCTATTACAACATACTATTAGGCTAGTGGTGGATTTGTGGTCTCCATTCATTAAAGTATTTTGAAATAATATTATGCGATTTTCAACATATCACAGTATTTAGTTTTTTTATTTGCATATTTTGACGTCTTCGATCGACATCTTTTAGAACAAAAACTAACAATGTGGGAGGAAATATTTAAACACTGTCATATGAATTAACTGCAATAATTATTTTTTTAACATTAACCATTTTCCTGCTATGCAATTTTGAAAATCATCAGTCTATTTCAGCACACCCTGTATATATTATAAGTTAAAGGATCCTCAGACTATAATCTTTGGACGATTTTACCTTGCAGAAGTAATATCAGCATATTTCTAGAATTATTTATGTAGAATTGACCTTCGTTCCATTATTTGTATTTCCTTTCAGTTTTTTTTAATTATTATTTCATTTTTTTGCATGTCAGTTTCAACAATAATATTTAATTATAATTTAAAATATATATTATTGTCCATATCGCTAGTTTTCAATTCCGTTCATTTCACACAGCTGCTATACCTTTAATTCAGCTAATTGAAGGAGTTAATTCTATTGCTAATTAAATATGAACATCTCATCCGTCTTTCATTTAACTTTTATTTTAGAGAAATCATTATTTCTTACAGCATAAGCAAAATCTCGGAAGGTTTTCGTATCTGAGAAAGAAGTGTAAGTATAAGCCAAAAATACTGACCCACACATAAAGAATTCTATTCTTCTCGTGTATCACTCATCTCTAGCATGTAAAAGTTATACAGATTATGATCCTACTCTCTTCCTCCTATGATATAACTGATAGGACGAAGTCAATGTTTAGTTTTAATATTGGTTTGGTTGGTTTGTGCTGGTTTCTGGCGCAAGAGCCATGCCTGGCTATGCTGCGCCAATCAAATGGTAAAATTATAAAAAGGTTTATAAAACATTATTTTATTAAGAAACAAGATGAGGGGTATAAAGGTAAAAATCGATGAAAAATAATGAGACAAATATGATTAGAATCTTAAAATTTCAAATTATCATTCATAAGAATTTAAATGAATTATTTCTTTATATTGATCTTTTACAACAGAAAAGGAGAAAAAAGATTTTAAATGCAAGGGAAAAAACCAATAGCTTTTAAAAAATTAAAAATGTTTTGGTGGTATTTTTCTCCCACCAGGTCTTGTATTGTTAAAGATGCCGAAGTAAAAAAACAAGCAAGATAAGTGAGCACGAAAAAACGAGCACGATATTTTTAATATTGGGAATAAACTTTAAAAATCTGAAATTCAAAAATATTACAAAATTGCATAAGAAAAGTCAATTTTTCATTTCAAAGTTAGTACTTGCTCCAGTTGTACAATTCGAAAAAATAAGAAGGAAAATAAGAAAAGTTGAAAAAATATACCCTCTAAATACTCATACACGTAAACTCATACATCTTTTCTATGTTTATATGACGCAGGTTATGATGGGGGACATTTCTTTTTAGTTTAATTCAGAATAATAAATTGATAAATAGTTAATAATATGTAAGAAAAAAGTAGTCATACAATTATTTTTTATTTAATTCATTATGTTAAATTTGATGAAATATTCCATTTTGGAACTATGCTTATTTTAAGACTGATGTAGTAATTTAAAATTACATCCAGATATTGAGAGCTATATTTCAGATGGCATTCTCGTTACAAGAAATTATCACTACTTCATTCGCAGACGGCGACTCGATATCAGATTTAAATGCACAAGAACCTCACACGTATGTTTAGATGCAATCCAGATTCGAACCTGGAATCTTCCTGCTGCGAAACCCAACATTTTCTTTAAACCTACCACGTTCCTCGTTCCTTATAGAATGGAGCAACCTCATTTAACGATGACAAAAGGCACTGGAGCTTTTGGCAGCACAATGTATGGTAATATATCTAGATTGCTGTAACAAAATGTCATATTTATCATTGCGTTTTTTAGATGTAGTTAACTTATAAAATACTTTTATAAGTTAACTACATCTTTTCGCAATATATAATCGCTGTATATTGTAAAAATAGCATATATCATTTTTCTCAATCGATTCTTCAAAACTTTGTATGTTTTGTTTTGCATGGTGTCTGACATACAAGAAATTAATACAAAAATCACCATATCAAAATCTAAAACATCAAATTAGGCCTTCAGCCTGTATCTCATAATTAGAGTACATTGAATGCTAGAATACTGCATACGAAAATTAGGATATTATCACATTAAATATTATGAGTTATTTAGTGAACCATAAAAACCTATGAGATTGTATATGCATTTGTCTTGACATTCATTAATATGAATAGCAAAGTCATAAATCTATGGGCGTAAGGGCTTGATGGTAAAATCTTAATTTAGGAACTTGGAGTTGCAGGCTCGAAACCAATACTGACTAAAATTCGCCGTGTAAATATGTCTAATGTAAACTAAATTCATCATGAAAAAATGTCCTCTTGTTGGTGCAGTGAAAACTTTGTGAGAGATGCTGGTTCAGGAACCATCCCTGACATCCAACCACATCTCAAGATTACGAAGTTTGTCTAAAAATAATTTCCTATTTCTTCAAAATGGGATATCAATTTAGTTTAAGTTATAAAATATTCTTATAAATTTTACTTCAAAAATATAGTGTCTCATAATCCAGTATAAGAATGATTCCATTTAAAAGAACGGTTTTCAACAGAAATTTCAGATAATTGTCATTTTGAGATATTCAATTTAATGAGGTAAGTTTGTCTTTTAATTCTTTAAAGTACGCTACTATTTCTTTTTGCTTGTTACTACAATAATCTTCATGAGAAAATAAATGTATGTAGTTTTTTTTGAATATTTCTCCTGCTGGCGCAAGTATTTGCATAGTTGATTAGAAGTTTATTTCTTCGCCAAATCAAAGGTCATGGAGTCAACATAAAATTAAAATAACAAAAATCTGCAAAGCTAAATTATTGAACAATTTAATTTTTTTTTGTAAAATTTTATCAATTTACTTCTCCCCCTAAGCAACTTTCGAGTCAGATGAATCTCCGCCATTTTCATGTGAAGTCATTAATGTTGCGCAGTCTTGAAAGCAATAGCACATATACCAGTAATGATGAGGACAATGCTGTGCTCCCTTGTGCTTGTAATGAGATTATTGGAAAACTTGTCTCATTCGAATACAACGCTGCGTTTATTTTACGGTATTATAATCATTACTGTTCGTTGTTTAGATAAGTGTATCATCAAATTTGCGAGAAAGTTTTGCATTAGTTTCAAGAGATGCGTTCTGTTTCCAGCATATTTAATCATATAGTTTAAAGTATCTGTTTTTGAAATGGTAAGAAAGTAATCTTGGAGGATTTAACAGGACAACAATGGGAAAGAATTTCTCGAAACATTTTGAGTAAATAACACGTGCGGTAATTTTAAATAGATTATGATATCATGGCGTATCTATTAGGATATTATTGTTTATTGCATATTTATAAGCTGTTGGTTGGTAACAGTTTTTTTCAAATGATCAGATTATTGTTAGTTTATATTCGGGTAAAAATTTATAAAGAAATTTTTTATGTAAATATAGTTAACGCATTTTGTAGCTTTGAGATATATTCTGTTTTGAAAAGAATATTAAAATAATATGCTATAATTGCTATCGGGAAGAAATCTTTTACACTTTATGGAATATTTACGTATTGCTTACAATTAATGAGAATAAGAATTGCCAACTATTTTAAGGTCAAAATGCAACGGTTACATAATTATGTAAATATTTCTAGAAAATTATAAGAAAAAATTATATTACAACATTTCAGCACACAATATTTTTTTAATGATTTGTGTTAATTATTTAACTATAATACCACATTGATTTTAACTTTCTCATTAGCTTTTATACATTTTTAATTGACATTTATCAAGTTTGCAAAGATGAAATTTCATAAATGATTTTCACTAGTTTTTTTCTACAGTTTTGAAATGTTGTGCGCTCTGAATAACAGTTCACTATTTTAATATTTTTGGAGCATATTTATTAGTCAATTAATTAATTAAATTTTGATTCAATATTTATAATTGAGTTTGTAAAAAAAACGTTTCAGGACAATTTAAATTTGAATAAGCAGTGAATTCCAAATTAAAAATTAAAGCATGGAAAGCAAAATAAGTAATATCTGTATAATATTCCTTTAATTGTAATGTGTTTAAAAAATTTTATGCTGTCAAATATGATAATTCATTTCATTTTATTCAACTTAATAAGTATATCTATATTTAGTGAAAAATGAAAACCTACATTTAAATTCTGCTCAACAAATTTTAATAACCTGACAATAAACTACTCCATTTTTAAATAAATCATTTTATAGAATCATACGAGCAATTAGTTACTAATCGTTATTCCAGGGTATGATTCCAATGAAGATGGAGGTTCTTTCTTTGGTTTTGTCTTTGCCCTACCACGGCCTAACCAAGTCATGAAAGTTCTTTATTAATGGGCCGTTTTAGGGCCGGTTTTTGTTTCAAACGAAGGATACACGATATAAAGCAAGTTGTCACTGTACATGTCCTCACCTTACATCCCGAATTCCTCGCTCGAAAAATAAATCGACCCCAAAACGCCACTGTAGTATAGAATTTGCACGAACCGATTGAACGGGGTTAGTAGTGAGATAAATGATCATTAATTTGTCGTAGCAAGATGACATTCGAGACGAATTGTTTGCTGTGATAGATCTGAATGCTGTGAGCTTTGCTGGTTTCCAAATAGAATATCGGATCAGTTCTTAAAAGTCGTCCGGTAAAAAAAAAAAAAAAAAAAAAAAAAAAAAACTATACACATGCACTGTATTGAATTCAAACTTTTATTTAAAGTCAAATCTAAATGTTATTTTAATTTATAATATTCAAAAATTTCGTTTTACTGACGTTGTGCATATAAGCAAATAGAATGTCCAGTATTAAATACTGGTAGATTGTTGTACGAAAGGTTCTAATATTTCATATAGGGCATAACAATTTTATTCGTTTTGTCATTGTTATTAGAAGAAAAACACATGCGAGAAAATATTATTATACAATTTAATATATTACTATATCTGCGTTATAGAATTAAGGCCACATAACAAATTTGCCTGGCATTACACATATGTGTTTATAAAACACTTATTAAATTATTTTTATGTTTTATCCATTGGGTAAATCTAAATTAATTTAAACATAAACCCTAAAGAGTTGCTGCTTCAGAAACATATAAGAGTAATTATGAAACACTCATTTATGAATATTTTAATGCATTAAAATCTTAATACTTCTGTCAACATTCTGTGCGATTGTTCAGTTTATAACATATGATAATCCACATAAGGTCCTATTCATATTGTATGGCATATTTAGAATTTTATTCTAAGCCTTCAGCTTTTACGAGATTCTGAATAGAATGAATAATTGCGCAGAAAATTCATTCCGAATTCCTATTTACGACAATTAATATATTATCTCAAAACGTACTAAATTTTAGATTTTCAGTTTGTGGGTAAAATATGAGCTTTTAGATATAAACTTCATTTAATGGCAGGAAACATTTTCTAAATTACCTCTTGAATATTTAAACAAACGCGTCTGTACTCAGTGAGGCAGAATAATCCATTTTCTAGTATTTATATATTTAAATTATTCATTCTTTTAATCAGTTAGATTAATGAATTCTTTATAAATTGTTGTCCATTTTTTTGAACATATTTTTTATTTGAAACAGAAATTATTTGTTAACTTTTGCGATATTACACCTAAACAATAATATTGTAGTGACTATTTAGAATTACTTTCTCTTTTCAAAACTCTGTATCACCTTTGTGTTTACCCTTAACTGGGGTGGTGCGGTATCTAGGATGGACAATCGGTCAAACCTGTTCTATTGTTTGCTCAATTGAATGGACCTTGGAGATTCTTGTTTCGTAATCTTCACTACACTTGCACATTTTCCACCGGTTTCAGATGATGTTATTTTAAATATTTCCGCTATTTCTTTGCATGACGTCTGTGAGACCGCATCTCCCTTTTAGTGTTCCAGTATTATACAAGGCTTAGCAGATGGCTGTAAAACTTGATCCTCAAAATATTTTCTCAGAACAGAACATTCCTCAGAACATTTAAATGAAGCATAAAGCGATTTTTGTGAAGAAGGTAATTGTACAGAAGATTTTTTTCGATGACAGTTCGACTGATTATGATATGTATGTTCAAATATAATTAATTTTTCTAGTAATAATGCTTTTTGAAAAAAAAATCAAAAACATATTAATATACCAAGAGAATATATTTGCAGAATTTGCAGGCTGATGTTTATACTAGTACTTAACATGTATGTTTAAAAGTCCCTCGAAAGCCATGATACGAATGCTCACAAGTTTATGCGTAAAAATGCCTCCATTAAAAAAAACCCTGTCAATTTTACCCATTCCTATTTTAAAAAAAATCATATAATTGTTGAATTTTCCGTTATTTGTTTTCTATATACACTTTGTATACTGGAAAAATCCATATGATTTAAAAAGTAATATGTTTTTTTGACAATATTATTTGTTATAACATGTAATTTGAGAAGAAAATGTATGTTAAAACGCAATTACTTTTTTCAATGATAATATATTTATAAAACTGTATATATCAAAAAAAAATATTATCAGAATATATTGGCTAAATGTCATACTCATTAGAAAATTTAATTTGTGGGTAATGAAAATGTGGTCTCTTAGATATCACGTCCCCTCTTAAGTCCTAAATTTTCACTTCTCCAATTAAGGGTTAAATCCTATAACACTGATAGATTTGGCACATTCCAGATAACAAGCAGGACGAATCTTTTGTTGGTCTATTAAAACAATTATCCAAAGTCAGATCAAAGTCACTGTGGATATTTAAATTAATATGCATTTTAATCGCATCGTTAAATTGCTATTCATTCAGAAAATTAAAATGAAAAATATGTTTTGAAACGTTGGAGAATATATGTCGACTCCTTTTACATACAAAACAACTACAGGAAAGTCTAGATTCTTTTTACGCTATTTCACTTATTCAAAATACATAATTATACAAAATAAATGTGTAGTACCTTAGAACTATACACCTAAATGCTAAAAGATGACAGATTCAAAGGACGAACATCTCTTTTTTCCCTTTTATTCAATAACTTATAATTCTGATACTTGATTTTGGACTACCAAACCGAATTCTGCGCAAGCATGTAAATGCACATGCTATAAAGGTCAAGTGCCCATTTCCATTATGTATTATATTGTGATGAGGAATTTAAACAGACAGCTTATAATCTATATAACGTTACGTGTAAATCGAATTCATTAGTATACAAGTCGTTAATAAATATGGAAAACAGAAATACCTGAATTATTTTTTTACAGTAGCATCATTCATATATTCACTCCTTGAAATAATAATTATGAAAATTGTACATCTAATTGTTCATTATGTAGTTAATAAAAGTCGTGATAGCTAGAAAAGCTGCAGCCGAGATTAAAATGATTATGAAATTAGATACAATGTGAAAAAACGATAATAATCCCTTTTATTATATGTAGAAACAATTGAATAAAAATAGAGATAAAAGTAGTTCCCATTTTAGCAAAAAACAAATGAAATAAAAAAATGATGCTGTAGTTTAATCAAATGTGTAACCTCCTTTGTTTCTTAAACATGTTGCACAACGGTTTCCTATACTATTAGTGGCATTGTAGATAAGTTGTAGGTTCAAAGAGTTTAAAACATCACGAAAAGATCTTTTCAATTCTGGAAAGGTACTTGGTGGGTGTAGAAGATTCAGATCAAGTGAGTAATGAGGCCATCACCTGCATTGGACATTTTATATTTCAAGGAAGTCGTCAATTAAGGTAGCACGATGACAAGGCGCGTTACTTTCAATAAATATGAAGTCAGGATTGACACCTCGAAACTCGATAAGGCTCAAGAAATTTATATCTGCAGTTTTTAGCTGCCATTGATACCCTCTAAAATATTTGAAAATATATTCGGCCGTCTAGCATGATGGTTATCCTTACCATGATTTTTATTGACAATGAATAATATTTTTCTGTAATATTTTTCCAGGTTAAAATTTGTTTCACATTCTCGCCACCCCATTAGCAGATGAAAATGAGAATTCTGATTAAATAAATATTCGTTTCTGAACATCACATCAGTGCACTGTCCTAAATTCCAGTATTGATGTTCTCGATTTCTTCCTTAAACGAGCATGTCTATGTGTATATGTGCGAGAAATCCAAGCTTTAGATGGCCTGGTATACAAACTAACATGAGTGTATCTCCTGCAAACATTTTATCCGGACACCCGTATTTCTACTATGGTAACGAATGCTAAGTCAGTTCTGTGGCGCAACCATCCTCTGATGTCATGCGGTTATTATCAGAAATAAGACTTCGCCAACCAGGTTCAATAAGAAATTCCACGATTCGAAAACTTACATTATCTTGAAGTTACTTATCACTGTTACACTTATCAAATTCTTCACACCGCACACACACACACACTAAGGTACTTCAGAATTCAATGCACTTCGATTTGTAAACTTCTGAATTCAAAAATTCCATTTTTTTACAAATGTGTCTAGTTGTCACTTTTGTGTCATAATTCGTTCTATTTTTCATTAAGGCATCCCTTCCCATAAGAATATACGAAATATGTTTAAACTGCTTTTGTCTCGCACTGATGTGCACAGGGATTATACAAAAGAAGACATCGACTGAAATTTTTTATATAAAAACATATTTCATCTTAAAATATAGGATTTTCCACAAGTTATTCCAAACAAGTTCATCACTATTTATTTATTTTGTATTTTACAGATTGTATTTAACTTGTGGACACCAGCATATATTCAGCTATAGATTATTTATTCGAATCTTTTCTAAAGAAAACAAAATACTTTATTTTAATTCGTTGAGAAAATAAAATTAAACTAAAGTATTTTTATATTCCCGAGATAATACGTGCTAATCAACTTTTGGATGGAAGAAAGACATTGGATTTGTGGAATGTCCAGGAACTTTGATATAAGATGCTTATCATAAAATATATGGCGCTCATTTATAAAGCCATTTATAAATTATTATTCTATATGTTTAAAAATTATAAGAATTTGTGGAAGGTCTCATAACATTAAATAGCAAATATTAATTCGAATTTGTATCAATATTGACCTTTCACTATAACAATAATAAATTTGTTTCTTATAAGAATCAGATTTTATATTATACTTCAAACTAAAATAAGAAAATGAGAAGAATTGGCTTAACATGTGATAGGATTTTCTTTCATACTTTAAAAAAAAATATTAAAAATGTAATCCAACTCTTTTGAAATTTTTAGAAGCATGTAATGTTTTTATTAATTTCTAATAATATTAATTTTATTAATTTCTAATAATAT
>JAPMOR010056032.1:80522-93919 GCA_026543865.1 Argiope aurantia | reverse complement strand
AATTTTATTAATTTCTAATAATATTAATTTTATTAATTTCTAATAATTTATTTATTAGAAATTATTTTTATTAATTTTTATTAGAAATTATTTTTATTAATTAGATTTTTTTATTAATTTCTAATAATTAAGTAAAAGTTCTTTCTAATGATACTTCTCAGAAATGAAAATTCATTTCCTCAAATCCACCATTTTCTACTCCAATTCTTTCCAAGATTATTCACCCATAAGCTAATTATTCATCTCTTCATGTGTGATAATCTCTTAATAGGATTTCGTCTGCGTCCCTAAATCATAAAATAAAAGAACCTTCCTTGATCTGAAATTTCGTATAATGTACTTAGTTTCTTAATTTTTATAACAAAATCGTTAATTCACTTCATCCCAAAACTGCGAACAACGGTCTTATGATAGAGGATTGTTTCGGAAGAAATAAGATTACTAAAAAAATCTTCCTTATTAAGGTTTTAAAAGCTATGATTTTTTTCCATTTTTGTTTATAAATAATGCAAAAGTTTACTTTCTTTCTTGGTATTTTTTCACCCGTTATCATCAGTTAATTATTTTAAAATTGTACTTCATTAATTCCGGCAATTTAAATATTAACTTAATTTTCATATGATTCATGAATTTATTTTCTGATTAATTTTTGAAAGATAATAATGCATTTATTTTTTGATAATTTAATTTAAATTATGGAATTTAGCGGAAATAAAAATTTTATTTTGATACGATGCCGCATATATTTTAGAAGTACATGCGAAATTGATATAAATCGCCCAAACTTTCGCAATCACCTACACTGACTTGTGTATCGAAGTACAATTTTTTTTTAATATCACAAACTGTAATTAAATTAATATAGTGAAACATTGCTCTTATACCAATGAGTTGCAAAATTTAAATTTAGATCAGCAATTAAATCAAAGTAACATTTCATTTAAGGTAACACATCCTCTTTCATTAAATAATTTTTTCATATACCGTAATATTTTAATTAATAACTTTTTTGCAGATTGTATTATAAAATTCATTTTGTCAGAAAAAGTTAGGTTAGCAAGCATCATTGTTTTAATAACTAAGAACAAATAAAAAAATTGAAGTTTTAAAATTTCTTATAAAATATTTAGTTTTTAATACTTTAATATTTAATTTTAAATATTTAGTTACAAAAAATATAAATTGAG
Source organism: Argiope aurantia (assembly GCA_026543865.1). NCBI lineage: Eukaryota > Metazoa > Arthropoda > Arachnida > Araneae > Araneidae > Argiope > Argiope aurantia. Next base: position 92,732 of record JAPMOR010056032.1, on the reverse strand, counting down.
ACATATAATTTTTTTTAATATGTTGTGACAATCACATATTGTTTAAGTATCTACAAAGAACTTCAGGATTATATTCTGAACAAAACCAAACAAAACATTAGGATAAATAAGAAAAATCCATGAATAAAAATAAAAGTCTGAGAAAAATGCAGTATTGTTTGTAAAAATATTAAACAAAACTTATATTTGTAGAACTCGAACTTTTTAATCTGTTCATTTGCAACTTAAGATAAGACAAAAATTCTATTCAAAACTTAATATAATCCAGCACATTTTTTTTCTTATTAAAATTAATATGTTTTTGAACAATTTGAAAAACATTAGTGCATTACTGGAATTGATCAAAGCTCGATAATTTCGTAAAAAAATTTGAACAATATGCACTTTTATAAAATAATAAAAATAATAAAAACAATACAAATTCAAATAAAAATTACATTTGCAAATGAAAACTCTCTAATTTGTAATCAATCTTAAATTGGCACATTTCATAATTTGTTGCATAAATTCATGCATCACTCATTTAATTTTAATATCCACAATATTATAATTTAATGACATAAAAATATCGTAAATTTTATCCACAATACCTGCATTCAAAATACTCGTATTTTGAAATATCATATAAATTTATGAAAAAGACTTGTTTTCAGAATTATTATTTTTATTAATCTGCCCATTCTCTAAGGCATCATCTGTATTACTGATTCTAGAACATTCCGAACGTGGTATATTTTATCATCAGTTGAATGAATAAGAAAAACAAAAGAATGCAATGCGAAGTTTCGAAGTAAAAAAAAAAGTAATCTTTGAGGAAAAAAGAATATCGGTTTTGAATAAATTCTGTTCTTAAAATGTTATTTATATTTGTTAAATAGTGATGGAAACTCAAAAAGGGAACAGAAACAATTTTAACAGTGAAAGATGCTGCCCATTTATTTAGATTCATAGATATTCTGATTAATTAATTTTAAAAATGGAAAACCGTATCAAAATGAAAACAAAAATAGTCATGCGCTTTCAATTTGAGACTATCAACTCCCAGAAAACTACAAATTTCTTTAAAACTATATAACTATGAAATCTTAATTTTCGAATCAAACTTCTGAAATGTACAATTTCTTAAAAAATGCCATAAACATTTTTTTTATATTTTTATCATTAATGATTTTTTTTATAATTTAATGTGTAGTCTTAAAAGAGAAAAAATTCTTGCAAACGATTATGTTACTCAAGCGTTATTTATACTTATAGAAATTGAAATAGCAAAAATACTCCAAATAGAATCCAACTCTCCAACTCCGTTACTTAAATGGATGGTTAAATAATTTCAGACATAACGTGTTAAAACTTCACAAAATAACTTTAAACCTTGCAACTTTTTACTTTCTTTTACATCTGGATATCCGAATTCACAAGAATACTATTTAAATTATGCAGGATTTCAAAGAGCATGATGAGTAAAACAAAACAGCGAATGCAGTTATAAAATATTGCTCTCTGTTTCATTAAAGCATATTACAATCAATGCAAGGAACGATTACCAGTAATAAAGGATTTTCTTTAGTCTGAGCGATAAGCGCTGCGAAGACCGAGTGGAGATATTTGGGAATTGTTTCTAATGTTGACAAATCTGATTGTGTTTTTCCTGGATTGCGATATATCAGTTTGGAGAAATGTGAATAATAAACGCTTAAGTACCTATTAGCGTATTTGCAATTGAATAATGAATTATGAATAATGTAATAGATAATGAATTATGAATTATCGTTATTTTAAAGATCTGTAGAGTGTGTTCTATTTATTCACCTAAGTTTCATAAAATAAATTACTTTTAGTGAGAATTAATCATGAATGCTACTGTGAATCATAGACACGAAAATTTAAGTATATTTCTACTTTTTAAATAAAAAGTAACATCAGTCCAACATTTTATTTTATTTCTTCTCTCATGATGGTTAAAATACAATATAAAACATAAAGCAATATAAAATTTAATGAAAATGGATTTACAGTAAACATTTTAGCAAATTTATAATTCATGATATTCAAATTTAACTTTTATATCCTAGAATTAATAAAGTTTGAAACAAATAAAATTAAGCATTCACATTTTCACTGATATAATACTGTCAAAATGTGTATACCCAAAAAGCAATATTTCTGTTCAAGAAAAAGAGTTAAGTCTTTAGTCTTTAGTAATTATTGAAATTCATTCCAATCATCTTTCAAAAGTCAAAGATCCCAGAGATATCTCTAAACCAGAATAAATTATAAAAAAAATATCGATATGAATGGTAATTTTGTTGTAACGTTTCAAAATCCGAAATTATATGATTCGCGCACTTCGAAATTATGCAAGAAATCCGCAATAACTATAATTAATATTTTTCCTAATCCTAATTTAAAAGAAACGATGAAGCGAAAAAAATTGAGCTTTAAAAGATGATTTTTTTTATGTCATACATAATAAACGTTAACATCTTCTGCCCGCGTGAGATAATTAAGTTCATAATACGATACCCTGCGAAGAAAAGTGATGAGGTGAATAAAAAATAAATTCTCACAAATAATCCCGCCGAAATGATGCGGAATTTCCAAGCATAATCATCCATCAAACGACCACCAAGAACCAGCCTATTATCTTTACTGCGAGAAAATGACAGTATACTTTTAAATAGAGATACATAGCAGGGATGAGGACAAAAAATATCATTATACGTGCGAAACATGCGCATTATTTATTTTTTTCCTGTTCCTTTTACCCTCTGGCGTTTCTCCGCATTTAAAAGCTCTTCAACATCAGATAAAATGTTCAGCTCTGAAAGACGCTTCGAAGCTGGAGGACTGCTGCGTTGTTTAATAATTTTGAAAGAGACTCCTCCGTTTTGTTTCAAGTAAAACTGCTTTTAAATTAAAACATTGAAAAGTCTTGTCTGGGAGTGCTTTAAAAAAATTGTCGTCGTCTTTGTTTCTCATTCAATAAAAGTAATTAAGCGAGTCGGTTCCATTTGTCCCGTAATCTCAACGGGGATGCCCGGATGATACATGGAGTTTTTAATAAATGTTCATCCTGGCTCTTTACTTCCTGGTACTTATTGTTGTATGAGAGAGAAACCAGACTGGGGGATTTCGAAACTATGTATGCAATATCGTGCTGTTCTGGTAATTTTTATTGTTTACATCTAAATGCGTTTCTAGTCTTGTAATAATATTCATTGCTTAGAGTGTAGATTTAAGTAATATTAAAATCAAACACGCAAAAATTTACGAAGTATTTTTTTTGTTGTTGTTGTTGTTTAGCCGTATATTAAGCAACCAGTGAAAAATATTGCTATTTAGCCATCATAGTTTTATGAAATTCTATGACTTCTACCTACTTAGTCCGTAAGAATATTTTTGAATTATGTCTACCTGCATATTATCTGAATAACTTAAAACTGAAATGAGAGATGATGATCGGTATGTGAATTTGTCATTTAACTTGTATTCTTGCATTGTATATTTGAATATTTCCATCAATGGATGATTGCGTTGCTGTCATTTGTCGTTTCTTGTGAATATGACAATTCAGAAAAGCTATGCTTCAGATTCATAATCTTAACTGATGTTGTTATCACGGCTATAAAACACAATAAAATATTAGATTAAATTAGTTAAAAAGAATAGAGTTGAATTGTATACTCAATTTTCTATTATACATCACTCTTCAAATTACCCTAATGTGTAACTATTATTGAAAATTGAAAAATACTTCCGTTAATTTAATTAGATCACACAATGTTAATTGTTTGAATCTATATTGATCAATGTTTTAATCAGCGCCGATGTGTTTTTATCAACGTATTATCAATGATCGCTCACTATTTTTTCGAAAGCAGTAAGTGGTTTAATTCTCATAATTATCTTCATTTTCATGAACAAAATAATTGGTATTTTAATAAGTGCTCTCAGTGAAATTTGTTACTTTTGAATTCATTTTCAAAGAAGTATAGCAGATTTTCCAATGAATATAACAGAAATGTAGTCCAAAAGTACTTAAAAAAAGGTGTCATGTATGTAAGTATCTCTCATTTTATCTCTTACTTACCAGCAAATTATAAGAAATATAAATGATAATCTTCAGAAAATTCATTATATCCTATGGCTGAAAGAGATTGACAAAAAATAAGATAAATGAAATAAAGTTTTCAAACTGGGAATGTATCTCAAGTATTTCGAAATATAAGTTCAATGTATTTTTTTTGGATATATTATAAATGTTACGTTTCCTTTAACAGATATGAAATACTCCAAGAATTTAAATACATTAATTCATTTTTAATTTTTTTTTTACTTAGCTACTTTTAGCAATGTATAAGGGATATATTCACTTTTTGCGAAGCTCATATACGTTAAATCCAGGTTACAAACGTATTGACATTTTCCCCTTTTACATGAAATGGCCCATTAGAATATGTATTCCGATACATTTGATCACGAAATTATTTGTAGAATTAATAACAGAAAAGTAAAGAGATAAAAGTAAATAAGGAACTTTTATGTTGCTCTTAAGTTAATCACAATAATAAATGAATATTCCCTTAGTGATTGGAGAATAATAGAAGCACCTTATTAAATTTAGAAATAACAAACTGATACGGGAAAATTTAGATTATAAGATTAACTTCTTATATATCATGACCTATAATTCAAGTTCTGGTCAATATAATTATAAAATATTTATGAAATTCACACAAGCATATCATGATTCGCATTGTGAATACTTTAGCATTTATAAGTATTTAAGATATATAAATCTTGAAATATAAAAGATATTGAAGAGTTCTACGAGGAAACCAAAAATCGCAGGATTTTGTATCAATTAATGATTGATTAAATATCATACATTTGCTTTATATTTATGTGAACTTTATATTAATTTCTGTTACTGCTATTTCTGTAGTAATTCATACATAATTGTATGATTTCCTTTCCTTACAAGGTGTGAAATGTACATATTATTCTATCGATCGTTTTGCCCTTAAGCATTATCCCTTTGGTCATTTTCTTCAAACAAGATTAAAATGAAAACCGCTAAAGCTTAGATTTAAGTTATGGGTATTAGCTTCCAATCTGACACACATTTTTCGGAAACCGTGCCATCAACTGAATAATAGGCTAAGTGTCCACCGTATTAAATCATTGATGACTTATTTTTAAATAACATATCTTTATTATCAAGGAACCATGATGCAGTAAATAAAATAGTTGAATTACTATTTCAAATATTCAAACGAAAAAAAATTGATTTACTCGATTTTTCATACATCAGAAGACTTTTAACAATCTTCCATATAACCTTATATACTCTGGAGAGAATAACTCGAAGGAATCTAAAAAGTATTACTTTTATTTCAATGGTGTGCATCTACAATAAAAGATACTTGAGAGAATCAACATATTTTAGTAAACGTTTCTTTTTGTAGGGACGCCATGGAGTCTGTTTCCAATGGCATTTACAATAATAAATAAAAAAAAAGGTCTCTGCAAACAATGGTGTTTTGGGATGTTTGCATTTAATAAAAAAAAAAATTAGAATTTTTGTCTAGCCATGTACGCTTCCGATTTATCCTTGTTTAGTGTTTCTTTGCCTTGGATATTTGATATTACTTCTTCGAATATCCATTTCGATACCTGGGAGCAATAGACAGATTTGCAAACGGAACCGTAAACAATATATATATATATTTTCTTCTCCTGTAGCTTCAATCGTTGAAGTTGGTGGTGGGGAGCGTTTCGTCAGCCAAGAATCCTCAGAAATCTCAAATAGGCTGACGGGGAGGAATAGATCTTACCTTACACAAAGATTTTAGATTTCCTTTATTTGTATGTACTGAAATCTATATTTTGAGTTTCTCTTTACATCAATGCATTTCTGTTGCATTCTGGAGAAGAATTGGATGGATTTTTTTTCTTTGATTTCTTTGCCTTCGGTTTCTTCATACTTCCCCAGAGACAATGGTGGAAAAAGATTCCATTTCAGGGTTTCACTTCCACTGACGTAGCGATGTACTTTCGAAAATTAGTTTTTCTAAAAAAACTTCTTTTAAAAATCTATTAAATTTAGTATTAAAACTTTATGTTCGTATTTTTTGTGGAAATGCTGTATCGGTTTATATAAATTAGAGAATTATAACGCAGATATATTGTATGCATTGTTAAAAATGTCATTTAAAACATTTCATTAAAAATATGGACATAGTATTGAGATAACGCTTACTGAAATTTCTGCTATTAAAGTTTATGGAATGTCAGGAAAAAAAACAATTTTGGTAGCACACATATAAAACAAAGAATATCTATCGATTTTCAAATTTTCAAGTGAAAAATACTTTTAGCCGTCATCAGAGACAATTTTTTTATTTATTTATATTATGTGATAAATCATGCTTTCTTTTTATGTGATTTTTGGCCGAATATCAGTTAAAAACAATATCATTATTAGCTTTTTATGCGGTTTTTGAGTCAATTACAATTAAAAGCCGAATCATTACGTTCTTTTCATACGGTTGTGGCGAACGGATAATTAAAAAATTTATTTTTCTCATCAAATGTTCGATCCTGTTTTGGTGGATCGGTTTTCCACTAAAAATGCTACAACTATTAAATGTCATAGAAATTATTTTTTTTCGTCAAAAAAGGAAACTATTATGTCTATTGTACAGTACAACTGGTTTAATATGCACTTAATGCCAAAGTCGTCTATTTCGAACCGAAGTGTTACTTGCAGCTGAGTCTACTTTGAATTTTTTTTTTCTTATTGCCGTACCATTTCCCTCCTTTTCAAGTGTATGCAGTTCAAATTTGAAGTCATTTTAACCAATGGTTATTTTTTAACAGCATTATTTAACTTCGCTCTAAGAATGTTTTCCTACTAATTCGAACTCCATCTTCACTGTAATTTAACTTAGTCGCATAGACTTAATTCGCCCCCAGAATAATAATTAATTTAATTCTCCGACGGAATCAAAACGCTGAGGCTTACAAAATCCTTCTAATACTGTATAATATCGAAGTTCTGAGGCTCTGTCTTTAATTACTTTTTGTTTATCTACTCTGTTTTGCTTTTCTACTTTCGCCATGGCTTGGACAAATAATTCTTGACAAATCTAAAAATTGGAAATTCTAAATAATAAAAAGCATTAAAAGGCTCGACGATTGCTTCTTCAATCATATATATATATAATACAGCATTCTATTTCCCAGATAATATTCGTTTGTTAAATATTCTTTTTGCAAAAAAGATAAAAACATTAAACAACGATAACACATTAAATGATTTCTGTAGTAATAAAAAACATAGAATTAAAATTTTTATTTATATAGCGTGCTTTTTAAGACAATTTGTTCTGTTTTCCCAATTTCTAATAATTCAAACGACAAATCTGTAATTTTTACCGTTTATGTGTGATGTTACTTACTCTTGTAAATCACTATTAGAAACCAATCTTGTCTTCAAATACATGGGACTCAATCAATAACAAAAATAAAACGATCTAATGTCTCAATCAAGTTTGTAGCTTCACGGTGATTGGAATCCCACAAAAGTTCTAGGAAATCAGTTAAAACTATTTTAAGTAAATGAAATAAAACATATTTTGATGGAGTATCTTAAATCACTTTCGAAGAAATAACTTAATATAAATAATTTTTATAGATGCTTAATAGATAAATTTTACAAAGAATCAGATTATGAAATTATTTTCAGCCATTTTCTTATGCATCTACATATGCTTCTGCCTTTTTAGTTTCTGCATTTTCCTTATAATTCCTTATTTTTTGAAGAAATTTTATTCTTGCACATATGGTAGTCTCTTGATGATCTAAAATGATGACTTAAAATACATTTTATAATTTCGAAAATGTGACAATATGTGGTCTTATCAATTCTAATTTTTTTAATGTTTTTTTATATATTAAGTAACATCTTTAAAACTAAAGAAAATAATAGTATGTATTAGCAACAGAGATAAACTTCTTAAATATTTTTTTTAAATGTTAAGTATATTGATGTATATGTTTCTTGCTAAGATGCATGAAAGCAATTTTTCACTATACAAAATTTTTTTTAAAGCAATGAAAAAAAAATGCAAACATATAAATATGAGCAGCTACCTCTTCTGCAAAATATTTTTTACTCATTTATGTGACAACAGGTAGAATTAACACATTAATTTATTATTGCACAGCATTTATAAAATATAACTGTCTCAATCTTTAGTGCTATTAATAAACGTGTGCGGGAAATGCGCTCGGAGGGAAATATATATACTTACTCAATAACTATTAATTAATTAAAATTTGATGAGTAGTTCCAATTTATGTAAATAAAATTGATAAATGGGGCTTAACTTAAATAAATATTCCTTTAGACGTTAAATAAATTATTGTGGAGTATAGAATCGTTAGACTAAAACTATTAAATTAAATCATTTTTTAGCGTCATGTATAAAATTGTCATGATATATGACTATGAATTACTTTAAATTAATGTCGAGTATTTCAAAAATGGAAAAAGATAATGAAGCTCTCGGAACTATCATTCCATAAATTATTCACATCTAGAAAAAGTAATTATCATTATCTTCTCGGAAATTTTCGAAAATGTTAAAAGAATGAATTATTAATCGAAATTTCCACATTAAAATATACATTTTGCATTTCCTATAAAATAATTCGTCTGCCTTAATAAATCAGAGAAATTAAATAACACTTTACGTTGAACGAGAGTTTTTTTCCTTATAAAAATCCCCCTATCGAAAATTTTATTTCATTTCTTCCTAATACTTTGCAGAATAGTACTAATATATTATTTTTAAAAAAGAAAACGATTCCGAATAGTCCTTAAATTGAATTTGCATAACCCAAATGTTGAAAAGAAAATTGTTTGCATCCATTGTTCCTATTATTAGCCCACAAGATTTAAAACCTTTTACCCCTCGAAATATCGTTATGTAAAGATTCAAGTCATTATTCTCTTTATTCTAACAATCGAACGATGTGTGATCTTTTTCAAGTTATCGACTGAATCAAAATTGAATAAATCGAAATTGAAATGAACCTTTATTAACGGAAAACGAGATTAAATGATAAATGTTTGCCTTGGAGGAAAAAAATCTTCGTTGAGCGAATTTATTCATTTGAAGAGTTCTGATGGATAATGGAATTTTATATATTGGAGAATTCGGAAATGTTCTTTTTAGAATTCATTTCTATTTAGAGTACTATGATAAGTTTTATTAAATTCAGTGATTCAGTTTTATTATTCTTTCATAAATTTAAAGAATTTCAGAATACATTTTTACAGAAAGTTATTGAGGAAAAGAAAAATGTGTTACGGCAGAATGTAATAAATCATTTCTGAAGTTTATTATCCTAAGAGTAATGTCTTCTATTTTATTTTTACTTTCTGTCTTTCTCGTTTTTTTTTTTTTTTTTTTTACTCGCCCATTGTAAATTATTTTTGAATCTCAGCAGATGCAATGCGATTCCTTAAAAATAATATATATATATATAAGTAATCGAAATATAAGCATTGTGTAATTAAAACCTATTTCTAAAATTAAAATTATTTCGGAAATGAAACTAAAAGATATTTCGGAATCGAAACTAAAAAATTATTTTGGATTCAAACTAAAAAATTAAAGAAAGGAAAAAACACACACAAAAAAAATATTTCTCCAAATTGTCGTTTGGCAAACAATAGAAATCCAAACGCTTTCAAACAATTGGTACAAAAACTGCCAATTTTTAACATAATTTCTTTCAGAGTTTTAAGATTATCTGTTACCAGTGTGATTTCACTTATAGGTAAAAGAGTTTTATTTAGCGTATGGAGTCATCTTGCAAATGCTTGCTAATATAAAAAAAAGCACGCAAGAAACTTTTATTAAAATTTTAAAGAAAATTAATGTAATAATTTTAGTTAAACTTTTAATAAGAATAAAGGTATACATAGAATGGAGCTGAAAAAAGAAAAGTCATTTATAGTCGCTATTTTCTTTTTTCTTTAGAGATAACTGATCCTCTACTAGATAAATATAGCATTCACATTTCGTGGAATTCTCTTAAAGTTGCTTGGACACTTTACAGCATCTTTAAGATATTTTTGTTTGATGTCATCTTCACTTTTTACATAACACATTCAACATATTCTTTTTTTCAAAATGAGTTGAGAGTAGTCTCAATAAAATCTTCTCATATATTGTCTAATAAAGACACTATACCTACCCCTCCATCCCGATAAAAATCGTTGACCTAGCTAAGGTAGAGAATGCCTTGCATGGCACTTGTGTATGATAGTTACGAAATATTAATCTTTGGCTTGAATTTAGTAGGTAATTTTACTGAAACTATCATGTGAGCCTTGGCGAGTTTTTTGGCACTTAATCCTTGGAACCCAGTTAATATTAACCGAAATCTGAATTTGTGTTTTAGATGCTGTTCACTAAATGATTGAAATAAAAATTTGATTCAAAATTACAATTGTAGTTTTAAAAAATATATACCAAATTTCATATATTTAAGTCACTACGTTTTTATCTTCCAGACGGACAAAAGTTGAACGCTTTGTTTGGCCCAAAATTTGATAGGTGTCAACATATTTACGATATGTACTATAAATTTACATACAAACTACTTCAAATTTACATTTTAACTATAATTTAAAATCTAATTATACTATAGTTGTTAAATAATTGCATATAATTTTATCCATTAAGCTTTCTTCGTTTTACGTTTTCGTTTAGTTTATATTCAACAGCTGAACAGACGGACTTCCTCTCAAAGTTTAACAGAAATCTAGTAATTTAGTGTAAAAATTATGTATTAAAATTTCAACCTTCTAGTTCGAAGAGTTTTTGATTTATCTTTGTCACAGACAGACAGACATTTTCTGAAAATATGTCTTTTTCCAACTGAGGGAAGTTTAAAATGTGAAGACGAGTCAAATCTCGAGTTCGAATGTTTTGGCGGTTACAGTAGGCACTTTCTCTACACTTCGTATAAGAGAAAGTAAAAGGCAATAATGTCGGCTGAGCGATCCGTAATTTTTTAACAATATCCACAGGTTTTATACCTGGGATGATTTCCGAAACTATTTATAGATTTTCTTCCAGATTCAGCCTTTTCTTTCTAGCTATCGGACAGTCAATGTTTTCATCCTCTAAAAACGAAGCCAAGGAGCAAGTGGTCTATCCAAAGTGTTGATTGCGATTAAATGATGTCAATTGTGTTTACTGGGGGATAAAGGCAACGAACAATTATGCCTATTGAATTTGATAGTGTCCGGTTTCCCCAACCACTATGTACCGACTGGTGCTGGTTTCGGTTTTTAGCCTTCGTCCAGCGATTTCTTTGACATCCTACAGTTTGAGTCGCTACAGTGTGCATTTTCCAAGGGAAAGACTAGAACTGTATTATATCAGCCTTCTGAAGTGATGAAGTTATCGTTTTAGACCAGTGGAACTAAAAAGTGATTAAAGTTGTAGATTTGTTTAAAATATATTGAATAAATACGAATTCCACAGGAAAAAAATATATAGTTGCGTATTGATTTTTATACACAGATTTATGGACTTAAGGTTCTAAATGGACTTAAGGTTTAAATTATATACATTTTTTTTATTTCAAAAACTAATCGCAATTTTAATAATGAAAGCAATCCTAATTTGGTTGTTTGTTTCCAGGAAATTCTAAAAAATTATAAAACGTATGCAGTTTACGCTATGCTTAGAAGGATTGGGAAAGAGAAAAAGTGATAACAAAATAGCGATATAATAGAAACGAAAATGAATTAAAAAAATAAGTTATAATATTTATCATCCTGCCCTTTATCCATTATTTTAAATAAAAACAATTTTTTTTCTATGAAAAAATAATATAATATAAAAAGTGACACACATAAACTTTTTGTATGACAAAATCCAAAATAAATAATTTTTCATGAAATAAAATCTTAATTTAAAGAATATCAAACGAAGTTAGTTTATTTTTTATGTTAGAAATATCGCTTGTGCATTAATATTTTATATTTAATACATATGATTTCAATTGAAATTTCCTATTTTTAAAGTAGCTCACTATACAAATGGAATTTTAAGAAATTTGGATTTTTGTGAATATTATTTTGCACACATCAGTCCATAAAAAGAGGCCTCCGTTTATATG
>JAPMOR010056032.1:55956-75522 GCA_026543865.1 Argiope aurantia | reverse complement strand
AAAAACTGAGGAATCGGATGTACAGTCATAAAGAGGAAGAAGCAGATTCCAAATGAAAGTATGGAAGAAGCCAATATTCCTGCAATCGGAAGAATGTCTGGTTTTCAGTATACTTTAACAAGTATGCAAATGGTACGACGATGGTACAAAGAACCATCAATCATTCCATCAACAACCTGAAAATTCGTATTTGTATATATTTTAAGTCAGTATAATTCTTATTTTTGAAATGATAATATGTGAAAGTTATATCTATGAAATAAATTTATTCAATATAAAAATTATCAATTATTATTTTATACACAAATTTTAATAATACGAGATATGCCAGTAGGAATATACTAACAGTACGAAAGAACAATGAAAACGAAGTCGAAAGCGTTTAATTAAAAAGACAAGACGGCTTTTATTTCAAATATTACTGTAAATGGTTGTTTAGATATATCAAAGCTACTTATTTCAATTTAGTTACCAAGCGTTTTTTAGATTTAATTCAGTTAATAAAAACTGTCAAGAGAGAAACAAACAAAAAAAAGGCTTTTACTATGCTTATAAATTAAACGTTAATTCTTATATATGACTTTTTTATTTCATAATGAAAATCATTTCCAAAATGTCCTACTAAACCTCAAATAATATTTTAAAACATCAATTCTTCACTATAAAAGCATCAGTTAGGACATAAAACCATTTTGCATAAAATACCAGTTTCACCAGGCAGTAGAAAGGAAATATAAGAAATAATATCCACGGGGACGTGAGATTTAGTTTTGAAAGTTACATAACGAATTCTATTGCAGCGATTGTTGAAAAATTATTGACTTTTGGCTCGTCCAAACGCAATCAATGACACGAATAATTCTAAACGACCTTCTATAAATGACTGTCAGCGCCTTTCAGTTCAGAAATAAAATGTTTCCTATTTTAGTTTTCTTATGAGTGAGACAAATATAAGAAGTCACTAAAATTGACAAATGGATAAGAATTGATTTAATTTAAAATTAATATGCTCTAAATTATTACTTTTGAATTATTGGAAATATATCTATCAATATTGTTTTTGACTTTAAAAAAATTTGAAAATTAATGTCACTTCGAGAAAATAAGCAATAATTGATATCACTGGATAGTGGAAGAAGTTTCTTTTTCTATTACACTTCTGAAGTCAATATAATATTGTTTCTATTGAAATGAAGTGAGATGATTAAATTATAATAATAATTTATTCCTGAACATATTCATAATTTACTTGACTCAACACATTCCCTATATTTTTTTAATCAAATCTATTACAATGGAGGATTTTGTAGGAATTTTTCTATATATAGTTGCAGTATCTTTTTAATTGCGAGCTGTATTAACTATTTGTGAATAATTCGACACATTTCCGTCCCTATACAAAGTATCAATACCCTCATTTATCGAAGTGAAAAGCAATTTCTATATACTTCAAGAATAGAAAGTTAAATTATTTGTGATCCCCTAACTAAAAGTCATACTAATACATAAATCAAAGTTATACATTATCACCAGCAAATTTATTTATCAGAACCAATATATTACCTATATTGTATATCTTTATGTATTAAATGAATTATATAGATAACTGTTTGGTATATATAATTGAATATGATATAAATATATGATTTTACTTGAAATACATAGTTTAACATGTAAACAGAGGTCTTGCGTATCCATTCTAGCTATTTTTGAAATTCCTCAAATATAATATATGCTCCATAAAATAAATTGTCTCGAAGTCTACGGTTTAACTGTAATCATATTCACTTAAAAATATTATTCGAATTTGGAGTATTTTAGATAAATGTTATGGCATTATTTGGGAAGAAATCTGAAATAGTATTGAAATTATGGCTCATATGATTTCAGTTTGTACTTAAATAATTTTTACGATTCAACAAACTATAATCATGAATAAATTAAGATGTATAAAAAATAATTTTTGATTTTTTTTACAATCAAGCTTTATTGTAATATAAGTGCAAAATAAAAAAAGCAATAAAACAGCAATCAATATATTAGGAAAGGTGGTTTCTTGGCTACACCAATCTATTAACCTTGGAGTATAAAAGTCGAACCACTTTTTTTCATAAATCATCAGTATTGAAAACCCTTTACTCAAAATAAATAAACGAAAGAATGATGCAGTTAGCCGATATATGAAAAATGGGAATGATATGAGATGTAGACTATATAGTAGATTTGGTAAAATTTCGATCCTTTCAAATTTCTATAATTTGTTTTGAGTAATTCGAAGCGTGTGAGGCCAAACATTTCTTCTATAACTGAGAGAAGAAGCTTTTTCCTTCCTAAGCCAACAAATAGTCTATATAATTTTAAATAATACAGTGCAGAGGAGTCAAAATAATTAGCAGGTAGAATCCATGAAGTGATTTAGTATAATTTAGTTTTACTGTCCCGTTTCGACATAAAAAAAAAACTACGACTTTAACTTGGTACTATTATACATTATGTTGCTGTTTACATCTTTCTTTGAAAAACATAACGGTTTACATAGTCTAAAAAACATATGAAAATTATATATTTTATTGAAACCCATATAGGAATATATTGAAAAGTAGATATTTCCAATTATTTTTGCCCGTCAGATTTTCTAAACAATTCATTAAAAATGTTACGAACAAACAAAAACATGTACTGGGAACAAAGAAAAAACACAATAATAGAAAGAAAAATAATTAGTAATAAATGAGTAGCAAGATCAGATAATTTTCTCCCATTCAGAAACATTTTTGAGTCTAATACATAATAGAATTAAACGAAATTCTACAAAGTCTCTTAACTACACTTAGATAAAAAAAAAACAAGTCTTCTCTTTTATCTATGATCCTTGAGAGTAAGCCTCGAGGTTAAATTAATCCAAACTCTGACCTTCTAATTCCCTTTACACAGAGGGAATTTCAGCTTACAGGGCAATTTTATGTCCTACAATCAATCACAGACGAAGCTGTTCGCATTTTCTAAATTCCAGCATAATCCATGGAGATTTTAGAAACAAGCACCATCTAAAGTCAGCAGTGTAGACCCCGAATTAATTGGTGACCTTCCAATTAATGTCTTTCTAATCCCACCTTCCTTCAGTCGTTCGAAAATTCACCCGCCATTCGTTGTTCGAAGGAGAGAGAAGATTTAGAAAGTCGAGGTCCATCAAAGATACATCGTAGCCTCTCCGGCAGCGCGAACAAAGGGAAATAATTTACGAAAAGTTTAGAACACGGCGGTCATATAAACGAGGAGAATTCTGAAACAAATTTTCTGCAGAATGACGAGGAATTTACAATTATGCTTCCAAACAAAGGGGAGTTCCAACGTCATTTTAACGGTTAGTTATCCATCATACGATGTTGGAGTTTAATTCTATTTGTCATTCCCTATTATCATAAAGAATATTTAATAACGTGATTCTGGACTTTCCTTTAATAACAATGTGTTTGCACACAGTTGGGACTTGTTTTAAGGGAAAATAATCAATAACTTACGAGGAGTTTCGGTCCATTGTTCCTTCAGAAGTTTCTACTTGGCGTTGTTTGGTGACCGCTTTAATTTCGCTTGCACGAGCGAGTTCCCGCTGTTAAGGTATTTTCCTAAGACTTGTAACTAATAGAGGCATGGGTTATTTAAAATAGATGGAACAGTGAATGATGTTGGTTGAGATGTTCAGGTTACTTTATTCCCAGTTGACTGCAATTATCATTCTTTGTTCAAAAATGATTTAAAGAACAGTACTCCTTTTAATTCAGCAATGTATAATA
Source organism: Argiope aurantia (assembly GCA_026543865.1). Taxonomy (NCBI): domain Eukaryota; kingdom Metazoa; phylum Arthropoda; class Arachnida; order Araneae; family Araneidae; genus Argiope; species Argiope aurantia. Next base: position 71,728 of record JAPMOR010056032.1, on the reverse strand, counting down.
AGGAATAAAAGTAAAGTTTTTCTATTAATTGAATATTTTTTTAATTATCAGTGCTCTGAAATTTAAGGTTGTAATGAATAAAATTTACTTGAAAGTTCCAATTAACTATTTTCTCAAGCGAGATTTTATACTATATAGAGTACTGTTTACTATTAGAAATGCTATTAGTTATATATATTTAGTTAAACATGCCTTTTTAGTTAAAGAAATAAAATAACTACAATTCGAAACCATTGTCATTCTACAGATTTAGCGATACAAATCGACTACACGGAGTATAAATACCTTGTCATTTTACCGAAAAATTACTTTTTCACTTAATTTTTCTTTTTCACTTAACTGTAGTATTTAAATAGGATAACTTACACGTGTAAATGCTATATCTATAAGCAATTATTTTAATTCTTTCTGGTCTGACATCTGCAGGATTAAATGGACTGGTCTTTAAGCACCCTCTAAGCAGTTTAACATTCCATGTTTTTACAATGTATAGTAACTAAAAATAATTTTATCTAATGAACAAAAGAGCAGAATTAAGATAGATGCAAATATTGTTCGGGACTCTTAAGGAATTGAAAGGCCTGTATAGCCAAATTTTGAGGTTGAATAGAGAATCTTGGAAAAACCTCTCTTAGAATCATGGTTAAGATTGAGTTTAATAAAACTCCAAGTCTTATATTGGAATGACGGGAAAATGTATGTAAAAAGTGAACATTTTAGTACCGTTTCTTTAACAAAACCTCTTTTTAAAGCGGCATTTTTAATTTTTCATTTGCTGATGGTCTAAAATAAATAACTTGAAATATGTATACTCGTCAGTTTAAATAATGAATTTTAAAGGGATATTCTATGCACATAATCATAACTATAACTCATTTGTTGGTAAAACATAGTTACTAATTTTTGCATGAACATTCAGATCAAGGAGGCACGGACATTAATGTTTCCATGTGAGAGTTTGCATCTATAAAACATATGCATACAATTAGATTCAATTTAAGGCCTGATATAAATGCTATAATTGGCAGAATGAGGTTATAAAAATATTTAAAACAATGGGTATACATAAACTCCTTCTTAGTTACTTAAATTTGCATCCTTATTTCCTGACCGGTAGAGGCGTTTCCAGAGCCGTAAAATTACAAAAAACGAACCATTAATTAATCTGTTTCTCAGTATTTAAAAGCGAATTCATAAATATCATGAAAATAGTTTGCAAGGCATAATTCTAATGAATTATGAAGAGTTCTTTCAATATATCTTGAGAAAGGAAAACTTACATATTTTCTCCAACTACAAAAGAGCAAAAGATGAAATCATTTTATGTAACAACTCCTTTGAAGTGATTGGCATCTCAAATATATGGTACATCTTCAGCTGCGAAAACATATTACCCCGTGAATGTCCTGTTATATATTTATAAGGGCCTAGAGTTGAAGGAAAAAATTCTGTTTTTCCAGTTTTACAGGAAAAAGTTTATACAGTTTTCGATTGATGACATTTTTTTCAATACATTTAAAAATCTTATTATATGTTTAATAAAAAATGTTTAGTTTCTGTTTGTTTTTGAAAGCTTTAGAACTAATTTCTGAATTATTTAACAAAATATTGTCTCTACATATTTTAATTTAAGTTGTCGGTGACTTCAATCACAAAATACTTGGTGTCACTTGTACTGAAATCAGGGATCAGAATCATCATAGATCATAAAAGCAAAATTATTTGCACTTTTACAACCCTGAAAAAATGTAGAATTCCTACACGCAGTCTTCTTGAAAATTCAGCAGAGAATAGATATATTACAACATCGAATTTATCAACATACCTTCTAAATCATGTAATTGGTATCCCTGATTAAAAATGAATCCAACATAATATTACAAATCCTCATTGCAATTATCAGTCTTATTTTTACGAATTGAAACAATATTAAGCATTAAATAACACCTAAAAATTAGCACTTAATGTTGTTAATCTGTATAAAAAGATCATTTTAATACACGTTTATAGTTTCCTAACTAAATATGAATCCGATTAAAGTTTTTTTTCGAATATTAATCTGCATTATTAATTTTTATAAGTAGTTTAGACGAAAATCGTTTAATATTACATGGCCACTAACGTGGAAGATCAATCTGTTATATAACTTTTTGAAAAACACAGTCTTTTCATAAATATATAGTTTCGGAATGATACATCTCAAAAACGAACAATTAACATCAACATTTTGCACTATATAATAATATGCATTAATTCCAAACTAATACCGATTCTATTTCTAAAATAAAGTCCTAAATAAATCAAGCCCAAGCTTAATCTTACCCACACCATACTTTTGTCAAATCTCAGTCGGCTTTTATATCAAAAATATCCTTTCTCCGTTCTGTACATTCCATAGCAGTGCTTTTGTGTCCCTGCTGTACCATTAGCGCACCGACAGTCAAAGGCCAGATTTAATCAGGGAATTTTAATGGCCAGAACAGTTTCATCCCTTAAAGGCAACAAAAGTTAGACACTTCCTCGTATCACTTTGCGACCCCAAGGGTAATGCGATATATAATTACAGCTTTCAGCGGTTTCTGCTTTATCGAATTTGCACTGGAATTGTGTAAACGCGATGGCAATACTGTTGATGGCTATTAAACCTAATGCATAACCAGAGTGCATATGAAGAGGAAGTCAATTTCAAGACTCGCTCGGTTTTGGAGATGTGTATTTCCTCATCTCTCGCTTTAATCTCCGTAAGAAGGTTGTTTTGATACGAAACTGAATGAAGTATTATGCAGCCTCGCTGATCGAGGTTTTCGAAGTAAAAGCAAGGATTTTGATTGCATCGGTATAAATTGGACCTGTTTTAATTCGGAAATAATTTTACGGAACGATTGATCTCATATGTTGAAATCCCTTTATTGAATTTGCAATTTATTTATGTGATGCATTGTTAGTGTAAATTAGTTAATATAGAATATTTTAAATAAAATATTAGTTTGTTAAATAATAGATAATATGAAAAATTAAAATATGAAATGATTCCTTTTTATTTATACATTTTAAATACACTAACAACACCAAAATATATTTTTTTTAAATTCGGCATATCATTCTTATTGTAAAAAAAATATGTATATTGTTTTTAATAATATTTCAATGTTAAAAAATGAGTTAAATTAAGCACAAGCTTATAAATATTTATTAGAAAATGAAAAGAAATACATTTTATTTAATCATACGTGACTTGAGTGGCCACAAAATTAAAATCTTAATTTAGTGTACCGAAATATTAAAGGAAATAATTCAATCATAAAATAATTACTAAAACCCAATATATATTTATATTGTATGTGAGTTTTTAACCAGGTTTTATTCATAAATATATATTTCAGTGTAAAGGAAAGCAATATACATGAGTTCTAATAAACGTTACTAATAAATACTAACAATTCTTATAAATTATGTTTCAGCGATTAAAGGTTTTATGTTTTGAGTGACTAGATCATAAATTAATAACTGAGTTTTATCATATTTCATAGTCTGACATTATGAAGAGAAACCTAATGTTTCAAAACAAAGAAAAATCTTAATAACGTGCTATAAGAGTGTTATGCCTTTTTAAGTAATATTAGTTAATTAGCAAGTGATTTTTTGAATATTTTAAGCTAAGAATATCTTTAAGTTAAGAGAATAATTAATTACTGGAGGTTGAAAAATAGCTTAGAGTTATTTTTAACAAAATGAAGTAATTTGATTAACTCTTTTCCTTATCAGAAATGTTAAAAGTGATGATTAGTTAGTAAGTTATGCTTTTATTTCTTATAAACAAGTTAATTCTCCGCTCTTCAAGATTTTTCAGGAAAACAATTTAATTTTAATAACACAAGATCCAAATTCGGCTATATTGAATCTAACGTATGATCTAAAAAGGAAAAATATATATTCAGTGTTCAAGTGAAGTGTTACAAATTAAAATTTTTGAAACATTCGATTCTTTTATATTAATAGAAGCAAAATAACACATTCAATCCCTCAAAAATAAAAATAAATGTTTCTTTTATGTTAATCTTATATATTGTTCGCGTTTATCAACAGATGATAACATTGTTATATATTTGAGACATTCCAACAATTATCAGATAATTCGATGCATTCAAAAAGAATACTTCATAAAATATAATTATGGTAAGCAGAATATGAAAAATTATTACTGATATCACATTTACTTTGTTATCTGAATATTTATTAATTTGAATGTGAATATGAATCTGACCAATGAATTTATCAGCGTTATTTCTTTTAAATTAATACCATATTTCGATATTGGTCACTTTATCGAATTTTCTTTGGATTTATATGCTTCTTAAATATGCTCAATATAAGAACACTGTTTTAATTTGTGGTTGGTGTTTATTCAAGCTCACATGGTGATAAATATTAGCTGCATTTCACCATTATAAGTTTTAAGTATTTTATCAATTAGGAGGTTTATTTAGAAAAGAGGATATGCTTTTACAACACGTTGCAAGGCAATCCACAAATGAGATGTCAGTTATTAAAAGATAAATGTGATTATGACGTCAGTTCATTGAATGTGGCTGAAGTAATGTGGTTTGAAGAAAGAATTTATGCGTATTATTCATGCGAAATTCGAATGATAGCCAGGCATAATTTCTAATTTCATAAAGAAATAAAAACTAAATAGGTTCGTGAAAAACCCAGCCAATTCTGAATCATACATATATTATTTATTTATTTATAAAAATATTATTTATTAATATATAGGCATCAAATAATACCATGTTGGCCCAAGTAAGGCTTAAAATAGTAGACAGTAGCAGCAAAGTTGACCCTTATTGTCCTATTAACACTTAAAAGGTTTAACGTGACATTTAGCCAAAAATTGATAACATAATTATCTTAAGTAGGTAATGAAATAAAATTTATCAATGAACTAAATACAAGATCTATGAAACATTACTGACATTTAAAAAGATATTGGAAAGAATAATTTAAGAATGGAATCAACGAACTTCTGGCGATCGAGAAATTGATAGCGCGTTATGAATAATTTTGTTAGCTTCCTTTCCATTTGTAAACGGTCCTCATAATGATTAACAACGTTGATTAATTAATATTATCAATCTAAAGCACAATGAATCAACAGGTGTTATTAACAATAAATAATTTTTTAAAAAGCTGAAAAAGCATAATATCATTGAAAAGTTTTTTAAAAGAAGAGAAAATATAATGTCAAAAAAAAGGCAATTTTAGATCACTTACGCAAACTATAAAATTATTACATAGTCCTTCGTTTTTTAATAATTACATAGAAATGTTATGTAAAGGTATCGCTACCTCAGCTGATGTAAATAAGGACTGACTGTTTTCTTTTACACTGCCATTTTGCCTATTGACACAGTTTTATCAAAGGTAATTTTGCAATATAAGATTGTAAGTTATTAAAGTCTACTCGATTCAACACGATTTAAGAAATAAATCATATTTGTTTTTTGTATCTATTTGAGAATCAAGATATCTTGAAAAAGATTCGCGATGTGTGGTTCAATTTCTGAATATCGATTAAGTTTCAATATACTATCTATATTGACATTAAAAGCAAGGCATAAATTGGTTCTTTTTTCATGTATCCTCTTTAGTACTTTTATGGTTCCATTAATTTTAAAGAAAAAAAAATCAATTCAATAGTGTTTTCTCTAAATCAAAAATTCATGAAACTATTTAAGAGTTGTTATTACATGGATTTGTTTTTTAAATATTTTATCCAAGTCGATATTTTATTTTTCTTTTCTATATGCTAAATATTTTAAAACAAAACGTATGTAAAATATTTACATATACTTTAAGATTTTTTTTCTATGCTTACATGAAAAAGAATTTCTATACCTAAGTTAACATCAAATTCTTGTTTTCATTCGTTATCCTTAAGTGAAAATTTATCACTTTATGGAAACTTAACTATGGAAATGTTTAAAGTGATATTTGATATTATTTTAAATCAGATTATAAAGTCTCATAGGATATATTTTCAAACTATTATTTAAAAATCTTCCTTTACAGTATTAGAAATCTTCTTAAAATTGCATTCAATTTCTAAAAATATATCGAATATTCAAAAGACTTGAATTTTTGATTATTTGTTACAGTGTAATTTTTAGAAAAAATAAAGTCGTGCATTTAATGTTTATTTAAATTTACTAGCAATTTTGATTCATTTAGAAATGTAAAATAAATATTTATTTCATTAATTTTTCAATTTGGACAGTTTGGATTGTTACATTATAGAAATTCATGTAATTGTATGTTCTGATAAAATTTTGATTTTCAAAAGTGTTGTTGAAAAATTTGACTTGAAACTAATTTAAAACGCACATTGTAAAGTTTTAAATCTAAACGCTTTAATAATATCATTTCAGAAAAATAATGTAACTAAGGAATAATTATTTCTCTGTTTCAATAAACACATTAGATAATGTTCACAAATATACAGATGGTTGAAATAGAGATTTCTATGGAATTAAAGTTACGCAAAGTGTATTTTGCTATTGTTTAAACAATGTGAAACGAAATTACGATTTCTACAAAAATTTTTGTTTCAAAAATATATAATGAAGGATTAGCGCAAATTATTAATAATAATTAAAAAATGCTGAACATTTTTCATCACGACAATTGAATTAATCAAATATTTCTAAAACACAATATTTATGCTAACAATTTTAAAATTGTAAAGGCTAATTTGTGGATCAGTTACAGTTAAAATGGTGTAAGTCACATGCACTTTTCAGAAATTACATAAAAGATACTTAATAAATTTAGAAGGAAAAAAAATGTTGCAGTGTTATAAGTCTACTATCGTTGTATATACCCAGGTTTAATACAGGAACTGTAAATGAACTTTTTTTGTCTTGCAGTAACATTTTTTAAACAATAATATAATAGCATTTGGGCTAATTAACTTACTGCTCAGTAATTTTAACTCTCTCTATTTCTTTTTTTTTATTAAAATGTAACTGTTAAATAAGATTAGAAATACTGCTTTAGTTATACTAGATCCTAAGGGAATCCTCCTTTTTCGTTATTTCCATCATATTTGCCATTTTTCTTCACACTTTCGTACTGAAGTTATATTTCTCCCTAACAAATGTGCATGTATTTAATAAATTAGAACTTGTGGATTAAGTATGAAGAAGATGCCAGGAAGACAATAAATATTAAACTTTTACATACGAGATGAGAAAAGATGGTTCGCTCATGAGAAAATGTGATTTGATCAACAATAGCAATGTCGTTATCATTATAAATTGTGATCAACATTGTAATATCTTTATCGAAGTTTTATTTCATGGAATGTTGGGCAATTAACTAGAAATAGGAGAGATATGGAAACTCTAGCATAAAGAGGCGGAATGGAGACATCGTTGATGGGGTCCCATGTAGAAATGTTAGAATTCGTTTCTTCGTATTATGGTTTTATTTTCCACTCTTATTCCCTAAAATTTTCAAGTATCAGCAGATGTATATCAAATTCGCCAATTTCAAAACAAAATATTTTAAATTTGTGATTTTATAGTATTACTATACAATCTTCTTCAAACTTTTACAGACCGCAGGGACTATTTCGAAAATCTGGCAGGAATCAGTTTTGAAAATATAATGAATGCTCTATGAGTTTAGCTCTTGTGCCCGTGACCTCTCAGTTCTTAAGTCAAGTGTCTCACTTCACCAGACCATTAACATTAATGTTTGGAAATATGTTTCTTCTGAAAATAATTTTTCAGTATCCGAGTTATTATTTTCGATTTGAAATGTAAATAAAATGTTAAAGCTTCCTAAGAAATTGGATTGATAAATTTGAGTAGTATTATAATAATAAGTAATGTTAAACTATACACTATAAGTAACGTTTTTCCAAAAAGAACAACCACAATTTTCTATAAAAATGAATTCACTCTTTCCCAAAGGCATATAAAACATCAAATAACCTAATAACGAATAATCTATTAATGAAAGGGGTAGCACAAGATAAATGTTTTGCCTATAATGATTCAATTTTTAATTCTAGATGAACTATGCCAATATGTCACTATATGTCAATTTTTAATTCTAGATGAACTAAGCCAATATTACATATCCAGTATTAATTGAATTTAATTAATGGTGATTTGATAATCTGAATTTAATTAATTTGATAAAGAACCATCTCATTGGGTAATGAATTTGTATTTCAGTATCATTTTCTTATTTTAACTAATTGAATTAATATATTCGTAAGATTTTAAAAAAATCTGTAGAAAAAATAAGATATCAACTACAATTTTTTATGACGCTTTCACATCTTTCAATACATAATTAATTTCAGAAAACTAAAGCCTAAGGCCTTTAAAACAAAAATAGAAACCAATTAGCCAATCATTTTTCATAAGAAAGTTTTTGTTTCATAATTTATTGGTATTTAATTATCATTTTTTTATTACATCACAGTAAATTTTATTGTATACATAAAGAGTCGTACGGTTTCAAGAAGTTTAAGAATTAAAGTAAAAACTTCTTTATCGTCCATTCCTTTTTCATCACATGAATTTGTCTTCCTTGAAGCATATTATGGTATAGGCTTAGCTAAAACCAAAAGATAAACCATGGAACACTTTGTCAAATGTGAAAAGAAAACGGAAGACCTTGGGAAGAAAAGGCAAAAGCGGTAATCAGAAAAATTGCTCGCGGAAAAAAATTCGTAGAATTTTCGTAGCGGTAATCAAGAAATTCAGTTTAATTTTTATAATTTTGATTTATAAAGCCAAAGTTAAACGTTTTAATTGAATTTGATGAATAATGATTAGATTATTTGAATTTGAATTTAATTAATATGGTAAAGAACCATCTCATTTGATATTTAATTTGTATTTCAGCTCCATGTACTCATTGTATCTAATTGGATTAATATGTTCGTGAGATTTAAAACAACTGTAGAGAAGTTAAAAAAAATAAGGTATTAGCTGTAATTTTTTTCATCACGCCTTTGCACTTTTCTGTACAGAATTCTTCATTTCAGAAAACTAAAATCTATGGTCTTTAAAGCAAAAAGAGAAATCAATTAGCTATATCATCTTCAATAAGAAACTTTTAGTTTCATATTTTATTGGTATTTGATTATCAGTTTCTTGTTACATCAAAGTAAAATTTATTGTATTCATAAAGGGCTATACTGGTTCAAGAAGTTTAAGAATGAAACTTCGTTTTCGTCACATTCCTTTTTCAATACTTGAATTCATCTTCTTCGTGGAATATTATGACGTGGCCTTAGTTAACTGAAGAAACAAAAATGAATCTATGGAACATAACTGGTCAAGGGAAGGGCATGGAAGGACAAGACAATAAATTATGAGGAAGTTGCTCGTGTAAGCCTACCCGGGACACATACCCGTTGTGCTTTTGCGTTGAGGAAACCTGAGATTCCGTAACGGCTGCAACGTCACGAAATATGAAATAGAGTTTGGCGAAGACGTGTGGCGGAAAGTAATAGATTTTTAGAAGCACTCTAGTGTGATTGAAGCACGCGTCGTATATCATTTTAAAGCCCAAAGTTTGCAGACCAAAAATGCCACGGGGAAAAAAAAGAACCAAAAAACGATAATAATAAAATACTACAAGAAGCACAGAGAGCGAAGAGACACTACACAAACTAAAGAAGAGGGAAAAAATTCCACAAAAAGAAAGAAAAATGAAAATGTATTTTAGCAAAATGGCAGCATGTCACTTTCGTTGGAATTTCGGATCATGATTGATTTCTCGACCCAAGAAAGAAATTAAATATCCGCGACTATAAATTCTACAGCGGCTGGATTATTTTTAGTTCATGGATTTTATGACAGAAGGTGCCAAATTATCTTTCCCGCTCATCTCCCCCCCCCATTCTTGCACCCCCCTTACCCTTTCCTTCAACCTTTGATAGATAACTGATGGAAACCTAATAAAGTATGCCGTGGTTCGAAATTAGAGATTAAAATTCTTTTCTACTGATGAAACTGTTAAACGTTTTCGAAGAGGAATTCCTTTTTTTTCCCTGTCTTTCCTTCTTTCATTAGTATTATTAAAACTATTTTTGATTACTTCTTGCGAAAAGTTTTAGTGTATGTGTTCAAATTTTTTCTCGGTTTCGTTCTTTTAATTTAAAAGTTTTGGTTTAGAGTTTTTAATTTACGCTGTTTTATTTTGAATTTCATAAATCATAAGAAAATTTAGAAGAGGAAGATGTTTTGTCTTTCTGTTTCTCATTATTGGCCCCGGTACGAGTTATGTTTTTTTAGGACATATTATTTTTATTTCTTCCATAAATGTAAAGTCAATATAAAATTCCAGAAAAAGACTTGAATTAAAAGATAATTGAAGGAAACTTCAAGAAAGTATTAAATTTTTAAGTCATTGCATGGGACTCTAAATTTACAAAACATTTTCTGCAGTTTTCATACTCAATTCTGTGATCGATGACTTGATTAAATAAAAGCTTGAGAAGAAATCGTGGATTTTATTTTATCTGATTAAAATATTGCACAAACATTTATTTTTAACATTCTTTATGAGTAAATATAGTATATCTTCGAAATTATAAAAAAAGACATAAAATATGAATTGATACCGTAAGACAAACTAATATTTATTAATCTTGAGAGGTGGTAACGAACTTGAATATATCATTTTGAACCCTCCGCGATTAAGCACATGCGGTAATACCCGTTTATTTTGCCATGAACAAAGGTGGGAAGAAAAATAAATGAGATGTTAATATTTAGCAATAGCGTAGACTCCACTAATTCAATTCTTTTCAAAAATGTTTTATTCTCCAATTATAAATAATCATCAGCAAAATAACTTATTATATAAAGCAGTGAATTTAAAGACTAGTCTTTTTTCTTTTTCTGATATATAAACATTTCTTAAAACTTAGATACCAACAACGAAGGTTGAAAACTTCTGTGGTATATCAAGTTTTGCAAATTACTTTTGATTAGAACACCGACTTTTAGCGAGTTCTTAAAACACGAGTTTCATTCAACATGACATTTTCAATTCTTGTTAAAAAGGGCACTTTAGCACTTCTCGCGTAGCATGAATTCGACAGATGGTGCTAATGAACAAATAATTAAAGAGTAAATTTATTTTTAACCTTTTTCCCTTGGAATGTAATTTGATGAATAATTATTCACCTAAAATTAGGACTTGTTTATTGTTCCCAAATTTACACACACTCCCACACACACAAACACACACACACATATATATATATATAACGTCAAAATGATGCACCGCATGTATTGGTGCTAGAGAGAAGAGACAAGCTCAAAGGGTTAATAAGTTTTATGAATACAACAAATATCTGCTTTTATATTAATTCCCCGGTACTGAGATACTGCATATATACATATCAATTATTATGACTGGAAACGCCAAAATTCAATGCATGCTTCCAAAATACCCCTCTTCTTATCAGGATAGAATACAATTTTCCTGAGAAAAGAAGAGAATAAGTGTTTCCTTTCTTGCCCTTCTTTCCCTTGCGTTAACTGTGCTTTCACAGAAGTGAACAATGCATTACTTAACTCCCTAGAAGCTCTATTACTTCCGAGTGTATGGCGAGGTATTCCCCACATCTGTTGCCCCATCATTACTCAGCATACAATCAAGCGGAATAGCTCCTCACATGCTCTAACAGTTGGGCCCGAACGACAATGGCATTGATAAATGTTCGATGCAGTTCCATTTCATCGTCTTGGCTGGGATTACTGACTGTTTGCAGAATGGAAGAAGGAATTTAAGAAAGCCTTACCTGAATGGATGGTTGAGGAATTCGTTAGATAATTTGGTTTTTCTTTAAATGTGTTAAAATTTGTTTGTGTATCAAAGTGAGCCTTACAAAATTTGTTCATAATTATTACTCCATTACATAAAAGTTATTATGACATTGCAGTTTATCAGATTAATTTGTACGGTTAATCAAATTCGAAGTATTAATTTGAGATTAGAATTTTGAAACGTGATTACGTCACTAAGTCACATATTCTTGTCTTCCTCCTCATTAGCAATATATCTATAATCATGAAGCAATAAGCAATAAGTCAGAGAGTAGCACTACCTACATAGTAAAAAAATTATAAATTAGTTCTTTGAATGAAACGAAATTTTTAGTAATTTAGTGGCGCAATATTTAAACCACCTTCACACAAAACAAACTATTCGACATAATAAATATAAATGGAAGTATAGTATAAATTTTGTAACTATTAGAGAATTGTAGAAACATATCCGGAATGCATGTCCTATGATGTTTTAATTCCAGAGTTTTTTGCAAACGCTACTCAATTGTGAGTCTAAAGTGGGATGGAATGATCTCTTTTATTTCCCCTACCCAACAGTGAATGGTGTATATTAATCAGTTCCTTGAATAAATAATGTACGAAAAATTGACGAACTACGGTCAATTGACGAACTACGGCATGTTTATCGTCATTTCCTCCGAGATAAATATTACTTAGCTGAAATATCATTTTCTTATTGTGAAAAATCTGAGGTGCTGGAAATAAAATATAAAATACAGGGTAATTCATATTGTATGGGACAAAGATAAAGCATACCTTTAAATACTGTAAATAAGTTATTTCGATAATATCATATTTACCATGATGCTACAATTACTCAAATTTCTTCAGTTGTTCTATGTGCACACACCAAAAACATATATGGCATCCCAGTTCTTATCTCCCTCTTGGTATAATATAACCTATTAACGAGTCTAACAAATCAGGTAACGCAGACCACAACGTTGTTTTAGGCATATCCAGTTTTGAATTTCCACGACGCGTTAATTTTTTGAGACTTCTTGAAAATGTTTCACGAATTTCTTAACCACTTGGGATTTGAAAGGTATACTCCTTGCCTGGCTTTCCTTAAAGAAGCTTTTATCCTGGAACTGTTTCATTCTATACTTATTACACGACGGTCCTTTATCAAATGTGCGAAATCTCTTTGAACATTGACAAACGTAGATGTTATGGCATATTCAAAAGACACAAAATGTTCTCTCTTGTATGAGCAACGTCTCATTTTGGTAATGACGATGATCAATGCTTTCTCTTAGCGACGAATTTAGTACTAGAAGAACTTTCACTGCCGGATAAAACTCGTATAATTGTAGTTTCAGAATAAATGTTTTAATCAATTACAAATTTACTGCTATGCTATTCTTTTCGTCCCATTCAATATGAATCATATTTTAAAGCGCGCCTCTCACTACTACGACGATTTTCTTTTTTGTTTCTTGGTCACAAATCCTATATTCTTTATGAGCTTCCGTTTTTTCCTGTCTATGAGTCATTGGGAATTTCGTAGTAATTATCTTAACATTTAACCTTAAATTATCCGTTATATAACAATGAGTATCTGAGGGCATGGCAGTGCCCCGCAAAGTTGAGCAAAAAGTAGCGGCACGGTTGTACCATCTTTTCTCGAAGCAGTTCAGGTCATTTTTGACCTCCTATAACTTCGTTGTGGATAAAACTAGAAGCCTGAATTTTCAGTAACCAATCAGACATTATATAAACATGGTATATTTCAAATGTCATTAAAGTTGAACCAGTAGTTTAAGAATTATAACTAGTCAAATTTTGGGAATTTTGTCACTGACTGACTGACCGATCATCAAAACTCTAAGGCACTTCTAGCAGACATAGAAGCTTCAAATTTAGAATACAATTAGTGTTTAGTGTATAAATCAAGGAAAAACTAAAAAAAACTAAAATATACGTGTAATAATGGATGAATAGATACATTTCTCGAAGTTTCGAGCATTATCAATTTTGTCGGCAAATTCGTCCCCAAGTCGCCAAATCGTAGCCAAGTTTGTCACCAATCTCTGGGATCACTGGATCGGCATCAGACAGCATCTAATACAGATTATTGTAAAACGGTCTTTCTTATGATGACACTATTCGCGCTGGGAAGCAAAATTACAGGTTTTGAACAATATCTAATTTGAAATAATTCATTTTGAATCTGTGGAAGCTGCAAACGCAATGGGTGACTTTCAGAGAATCAATCTGGTAGAAGAAGAGCAAACTGATCTTCAAAGTATGACCGAAAAACTTAATGCCGATCAAAAAAGAGTCTTCGATATGATCACAAATAAAATGGAAGCAGCTGATAATAACGCTGAAGTTTTACGCTGTTTTGTGAGTGGAAATGATGGCACTGGGAAGAGCGTTTTAATAAAAACTCTGAATGGATTGACTATACATATGTGAATGGATTGACTATACATAGACTATTGCAGCTTCATGTAGAACATAAGCAAACACCGAAGTACAAACCACTTTCTGATGAAGTGCTCCAAGTTCTGAGATCAGATTTGAAAGAAGTAGTGTTGTTTATCATAGACGTAGTGTTGATGATATCCAATGTTACTTTAACATATATTCATTTACGCTTATCTGAAATACTCGATACAAGTGACGATCAGAATGGGTGGTTTGGAAAAAAAACATCTTGTATTTTTCGGAGATCTCTCACAGCTTCCGCCGTTAAGAGAAAAGTCACCTTTTGAAAAACTATCAACTGCTGAAACTAACAAGTTGTTAGGCTCCCTCAGTATACCGAATTTGTGGATTGAACTGTTCATATACGATGAACTTACAATTAACATGCGACAGCTCAATGATTCTGACTTTGTTGAAATGCTAAATAGAATAAGATTAGGTGTGAATACACAAAAAGGCCGCGACTTACTCTCGACTAGATTAATAACTCTCAAATCCAATTCAAATGAAAACAGATAAATTAAAATAATTGAACTCCTCTCGAAACATCCTGATGATACTGTTTGCTTATTACCTACAAAAAAAAAAATGTGTCAACAATTAAATACTGCAATGCTTAAATCTCTTCCACATCCCGAAGTAAAACTTACAGCAGTAGATAGCATAGATTGCCCATATACCTAACAAAAAGAGTTCGTGAATGCATAAAAAAATATGAAGACGATGCTTCTATGACTGCAGGCCTGGAAGAGAACATAATTATAAAAATAGGAGCAAAAGTCATGTTAAGGCGAAATATTGACGTGAGTCTTGGTTTAGTTAATGGTTCTATCGGTATAGTGCAAAGAGTAAAGGTTTATCCGGAGAATACAAAAATAATTAAGAAAATTTACATTACATTTAATAAAGAACATGTTTACGAGTTTAGTTCGGTCAAAACTAAATTTGAAATTATTTATAGAGCTTATGTTCATCGCGAACAGTTTCCCATATGTATAGCCTATGCTATAACTATACACAAAAGTCAGAGCCTAAGTCTAAATAATGCAATGATGGATATTGGTTCTGCTTGACCGGATGTTCAAATCCGGTCAAGCTTACGTGGCACTTTCGAGAGTTACAAGTCTGGACGACTTACATCTAATTTATGTCGACTTTGGAAGTATTAAAGAGCAGGAATCCTGAATTTGTGAATACAACAGACTAAGAAGCATTTACCGTCCAGACTTGTCAAAAATTGTAACATCAAAACTTACGAGATAAACCCATAGAGACAGGGAGTGGGCTTTGAGAAAAACTGCAGCTGAAGCTCAAGAAGTAGTACCGGAAAAGAAAACGAGGAAGACTACATACAAAAATAAAAGAAGGACTATCTACAAAAAGAAATGAGATGCCATTAAAAACATAACTTGTAAAAAACCCAAGTCTCGAAACTCAGTTCTTCTATCGTAAAA
>JAPMOR010056032.1:13989-50956 GCA_026543865.1 Argiope aurantia | reverse complement strand
TCAAATTTTAAGAATTTTGAAATTGCTAGCAATGTTAATTAAACTGCTTTCTTCATATGATTAAACTCGTGTTAATTTAATATTTTGGCATATTGTTTGATATTCTTTTATATAAATCTATTTTCTTGTTTCAAATAAATCCTTGCTTTATTTATAAACACACCCTGAATTTCTTAGAAGCGCATTATTTTAATTTTACTTTTAGATTGCAATACGTGCTTTTTTGCAAGATTGAAATTATTATTTTTATCAGTACCATAGAAAATAGTAATATTTCATTTGAAAGTGCAAACACTATGAATAAATATGTTAGTAACGATAAGTTAGAAAGAAAAATAATTCTTGAACTTTATCAAAGACCCAAATTTGCATAAAGATTTGCAATGAATCAGAATATTATTTACACTTACCAGAATAAATACCAGAAATAGTACGAAAAATTTTTATGATATTTATTCGCTGCATAAGAATATATCGAAAAATTAAATGGCCTCCATTTTTAAAGAAAATAAATCCTTTTCATGAAAAACTGCACTATTTCATATAAAGATGAGGAAAAAAGGAGAAGGAGCTAATGGTTATCTCGCAAAACACATTTTACGTTATTTAAACCTAAACGATTTATACGGGAAAATACAGAAGTGGTCAATGTTGTAGAACTGTTTCTAAATAACGAATTTTGTCAGACTTCACAGCTCATAACAGCCATTTTATCAAGAGAAATATTGCCTAAATTAAGATTCTCATGATAATTTAACCAAGAATTTAATAAAACGATTTTTATAATGGTTATTTAAATTGGAATAGTAGTTACAAAGAAGTAAAGGAAAATATAAAAATAATGACATTTCAAAAATTCTAACTTAAGGTAATTAATACATAATTGGATAAATTTTAGTGTCTTTTTGTGCCTTGTAATGTCATCCCATTAAGTTCAGCTTTTAGTTCTTCAGTTCTTACATTAAGATGAATTGAATTATTGAATGATGATTGAATTATCGTTTACTTTAATAGGGTTATATTTCTGGATATTTTTACAGTGTAACTCTTCGTCTACACAAGAGATTTTCGAGTGAGTTAAGGTCTTGGCTGTTCTCAAGTTATTCCAGAAGTGAAATCATTTCTCAAAAAGGGAGCTTGTACGCACAGTGGCAACATCACATGAAGTTGAATGTGACTTAATTATTAATTTTTAATTAGTTTGAAAAAAAAAAACACCGCGGAGAAGACAGCAACATAGAAATAAAAGTTTCATTCATACATTTTTTTTTTTTTGATATTTGTATTACCATAAATCACACTTATTCTGCGCATGAGTTTTGATATCATGAAACCATCGACCATAACACTGAGTGTATAGCAATAGATGCAATACAATCAAGATGGAAATCTTCTATTCTTCTCCTAACACATTTTATGCCATCATTACTAAGTAATTAAATTTTAGTCCCACCAATTCAAATAACAGAATCTAATGGATCTGCTGTCCGGTTAACATGTGCTTTGACAAATTTAATCCTTTCAATCCTTGTTTAGCCGTGGTGGCCTGATGGTAAGGTCTCGGCTTCGGAACTGGAGCGTTGCAAGTTCGAGACCCGATTCCAAAGATGAACCGTCGTGTAAGGGGGTCTGTTGCACATTAAATCCGTCCTGATCAAACGTCTTCCCGCTGGTGTCGTGTGGAGTGGAGAGGGGGTGCCAGCTCAGGTGTCGTCCTCGTCATCTGACCGCGGTTCAAAATTACGAGGTCCATCCCAAAATAGCCGTAGTGTTGCTTCAAACGGGACGTTAATATAACTAAACTAAACTAAAACTCAATCCTTGTTTCAGATTCAAAAAGAGATTTCTTTCGTGGAATTCTTCTATCTGGACTAGATTCCTGAGATTTAAGTCTAACAATCATCGCACTCAATATCAAGTTGTATTGTATCATTTCATTTCGTATACTCTCAGACGATTTTATTCTATCAAGTATTTTATGTTTTCTATCGAATTTCTGCATATTTTCTCCGTCATTATTAATTCATCTTTCTATTGAGAGAGTTTTCTTCAAAAATTTAAAAATACTGCCTTTAATTTGATTTCCAATAATTTACTCTCATAAACTAAGTTCATGTTTATGAGTTATGGTAAGTGAATTTTTACATTGTTTTTTGAGGTGTACAATTCTAGACTTTGTACAATTATTGTTTTTTTTTTTTTATGTTTTGGTAATTCACTTAACGAAAGAATGAGAAAAAAAAATTCCAACTTGATAGCAAGATAACATATAACCAACTTGATAAAAGATAAGAACAATTCTTTAAGCTTCAAGACAATTTTTGGTCTCAATTTTTGAATTTTATTAGTAACAAGATGTTACTTTATTGGTTGTCTAACAGCTCTTGCTCAGTCATTGTATTCAAATACATAAAATATGTTTTATCAGTCAAAGCAAAATACGTTTCTTTTTTCTGGTTTGCAGCAATAGCTTTAAATTATTAATAAACATAAATAAATACACAATATCCTTGGTTAAATTATCGTTAAAATATTATATAAATCAACATATCTCCAAAAGTTTCTAAAAGATTTCTACAATACTGTCTACATCTTCTTCGTATGTTTTAAATGTTTTTATATTTAATTACCTATTGAATAAAATTCTATTTTTTAAGGGGAAAATTGCATACTTTCATTTTTTGGATATTTTCCATTTTTTTCTTTTGAATATCCTCCTTCTAAGAAAAAAACCAAGTATGATAACAGGTAATTTTTTTCTAGAAACTTTGTGCATATATTAATAATACTCTTATGATTAGAACAAAAAATATTTTTCAAAAAGTATTAATTAAAAGAAGAAGTGACTGTCTAGACAGGCTGTTATCTCTCTAGCAATCCTTCAAATCTGATCTTAGATTAGCTGGCGAAAACTTTAGTAAAATACCAAAGGAACATACATTGGTAGAGTGCTTTAAAATAAAAATAGCTATTATTTGTAAAACATTTTAATGAATATATATAATAGAATATATATATCAGAAGTTTTGTCTTATTATAATGGTGTCTTCACTATCCATAATGCTCACGAACATTAAAATCCATGCCAATCGATAAATTAGTTAAAACAAATAGTGACATACTAACAGAAAAAAAGGCACAAAATCGAATATAAAATTTTAAAAATGCTGAAAGAAAACATTAACAAAGAATTTCAATTTTATTCGTTAAAGGGAAGCATAATGGATCAGAAAAAACAAAAACTAATAAAAATACAGACTTCAGCCGATTGACCTTTGCTATTTATTCATTAAGCATATTCGCTCTTCAATAAATCAATTAAATTGGGCATAAAAAGAACCTGTATCAGTTGCTAGAAAGTGGCTGGGATTTGTACATCTGATACCAACTCCAATCTAAAGGAAAGGGATATTTTTAACACCACCCAGCATTACTGACGGCAGTAGATTATTATATATCGTGATAAGCAAGGAAATATTATAGAGTTAAAATAAATATTTAAATCATTTGAAATCACATAGGTATATTATTTCAAAAGAAATTTATATATTTCTTTTGAAAATAAAAATGACGACCTTCTCATTTATATCTCAGACTTCCTCATAGAAGAAATTTAGGCGTATGCTGTGCAAATTTAACAGATGATCATCGATGATTTAATAATTATGCTGCTTTGGGAATTATATTTGATAATTTGTTTAAAAATACATAATGTTGATATTGCAATGCATAGGTGTTATTATTAATAACATTCTCAAGCTCACCCTAGAAACAGAGTATTAAAAGAAGAAAAGATAATTGCTAATTTATTGTAAAAGCAAAATAAATCAAGAAAATTATATCAAATGCATTTAATTCTCTTAATCCAAGTACGATATTTTAAAAGATGGTAATCATTTATAAACTTTTATGTCAGGCATAGGAAAGAAACGAATTTTTACAGTAAAAAATGAAATCAGCAACCAAATGGAGAAAGCTATAGACGAGCCTAAGTCAGTGAATTTAGCAAAATAAAATATTAGATCAGATAAAATGTTCGATTTAATACAAATTTATATAAACATGAAAAATAATATGACAAGTACTATGCAGAATGACTAATAAGATACTGGTTAATAGGACTCAGTATATTAACAGGAAACGTTTGAAGTATTTAAAATAATTTTTCAAAGAATTTATCATATCAAAGAATTATCGATATTTGCTTAGCATTGGGTAGCTAAGCAAATATAATATTTTATATTTTAAATCACGTTTAACAATCCAATCATACTTTTTTTAAAATATTGTACAGTTTACAATTTATAATCCAGTTTGTTTATTCTAATTTTTATACAGTATGAGTGTATCTCTTGAAAATTACATACCTCAATGGATTAAGATTTAAAAAAAGTTTTTGATTAACTTTGAAATTATGATTTGATTTACTTTTGGCGTTCTATAACTAAATATTTTTATTTATAATTGCTTCTATCGTTATTAATACATATTTTGTACTTTCAAATAAGGATTCTGAATTTCAAATAACATTTATTTATAAAACTCTTTGAAGCCTCTGCCATTTTCTCTCTCTGCAATTATTGCAGTCATGTAAACCCATCTGAGATTTCTGAATGCAATGTTCATCCACTTTAGAAAAGATACGACAATTCTATCTCGTTATTATACTTATAATGAGTTTATCCAGAAGAATGCAATGGCATTTCGGCATTTCCCATGATGGCATGTTTCCAGAATGTTATGCTATCCCTAACGGAATAATGGCCGAGACATTGATTCTACAATTAGTGTAGAGTTCCCACTTGCCATTATATGCGATATGCGTAATAATTATATTTTTCTGCCTTATTATGGGAGGAAAATTTAATTGCCTTATTTTCAACACCAAGTAAAAGTTTAACAAGGGATATTTCATCATTTAAAATCAATACAGAAAATGAAATTAAATTATAAAGTATATACTCGCTGAAAATGCAAAATTTAACTGGGAGGTACTTGCTTAAGGTATTAAACAAAAAGAAAAATTCTAAACTAAAACAGGTAGAAAAATTAATGAGATAATTCTCAATATATTCATTATTAAAATAGAGATATTTGTCGTACCAAAGATTTAAATTTTGAATTTCTTTGTTACATAACCCTAAGTGTTGTTCGTTGTTACAGAAAGTAACAACGAATTGTTGAGAACGGTTGAACAAAGGTTTAAAAAAATTGACAAAAGTGGTAAAATGACAGTTTCTTCGACGCTTAATCTGTAGCACAATTTTCAGGACGCTATATATTTCTCAACAATTTCAATCAAGAAATTCAGCCAATGGACGCTCTCAGCATTTCAGATAATCGGGATTAGTTGCCTAACCCCAGATGGCAGCGCATTCCTCTTGTCTTGAAAGTTATGCAGAAAATATTTCTTGTTTTCTTGGGAGTCAAGAAAAGGAAACGTTCACATGGAGTGTGAATTTTCAGTAGCCCGCGAAGAAAAGTAGAGCAAGTTCATTTTGTAACGATCACATGGAAAACCAACGAATTTCTTGTAAAATTAGTAGTTTATAAAGAAAATAGTTTTTATTGTTTTTAAGAAATATTCGCAACTGTTATATGGAATTGCTTATCTAAAATTGCATAAAAAGAAGAAGTGGCTCGATGTGAATAAATGATGACTAGACAAGGAAATTGTTTCCTGATTTTTCTTGTTTAGAATCGTCTATTGTTTGCAAACAGGAGCAGAGAGCATGTGCTCACGAACAGTGCAGTAATACTTCGTTAGGGAAATGCCTCCTATATTCGACATATATGATGACTATCTGATAATAATGTGGAATATTAGCACATGCTTATCATAAACTGACTTTGTCTCAGATCCTGATAGCTAGGAAAATTATCGTGAGTGATGTAAAGTGATTCAGATTTCGTTAGGTGAGCACATCATATTGAACAATAAAGTGTTGGTTCTCCAAGATGCACTACGTATTCAGTTCAAGGTTGCTATTATTAAGGATGAAGGTTCATTGTGCTCATTACAATGGGGGATGCTTGTCCAGGCAGGATTTCTCTTACACTTTCATAGCTAAGGAAGCTGGCGTGGGTCGTGTAAATTAATGCTGGTTTCATTGAATAGATAAGAGGGCGAAACAATGCATAATTTAGAACAGTTAAGCAACATTAGTTCAATTTTGTAATCCTGAGTGTGAATTATTTACTTCAATGTTACAATCTTTAATGATGAATGTTTACTGCGTTTATCACAGGGCAGATTTTGAAGAAATTTCCAAACACCAATATCTTCCAAACAACGTCTAATAAAAACACTTCTCCCAGCTAAGGCCTTTTGCACACACACACGATCTCACACGCACACACACAGAGTGAAAGAGAGAGAGATTTCTGTCATTGAAAATATTGGGAGATTACATACTTAGTAAGATATCGATGAAATGACTGCCGTTGATTGCTATCATCTTTTGCTAACGACATGAATTTTTGGTGTTTCTTTTCGTACCGGTAAATCCACTGATTATCTACACATTTGTGGATTTCAATCGGTCTTGCAGCTTTTGAATTTTCTTTTCTTATAAATAGCAAAACTATTGCAAGCTTTTTTTTTTAATTAGAGAATAATATCTTTTAATAGTAATTTTATTTGCTCTATGAAAGGTGACGATGAGGGAAAAATTGAAATTCAAATCTAGGATTCTTAAAAAGTCTGAATTGTATTTAAAGAAAATTTTTAATGGATAATTATAATTTTTTATTTCCAGTAAAGGATTTGTTTTGTAAAATGTCCTTGGTATTGAACCTTTGAAGGTCTCTGAAAATTATATGTATATTTTTTAAAACTTCTTTGTACATATTTTTTCAGTTATTACGTAATTATATATTTGATAATTGTTTTTTATAATTAACATAATATTTATTTTTAATTGGTTTAATCAATCTCTTTTATGTAATTGCAATGATTCGGGTTTCCGAGCTTTTGAGACCTCTGAAAGTATATATATTTTTTTAACATTTATACACATAATTTTTCAGCCATTAGGTAATTATATAATATATGAAAATTGCGCTTTAAAATTAGCATGATATTTATTTTTAATTAGTTTGATCAACTTTTGTCATATAATTGCAATGGTTTGGAATTCCAAAATAATGAATTTAGCCTAATTCTCTAGTTGGTTAACTACAATATAATTTTCTAAGGTAATTAGGAAATAACATTTTTTCAAATATAAACAATAAACAATTAGTTTTCAGTACATTAAAACACTATTTTTACTACATGCGATGAAAAAATATTCTGCACAATCAATTAAAAAACGAACTGTTATTGTTTTATGAACGAATTCAATGTGAAATTAAACGCTAACATTTTATTCCGGACTTTTTCCTTATAATTCAAAATGAGTTTTTTATGTTATCTTAGTATTTATTTTCATTCTCTTACACAATATCCACATTAATTTATATGCTTTCCAGCACAGAAATATATTAATTATAGTATAATTTAAGTTACATATTTAATTTCTATTACTGAATTTCCATGATTCATTATGAATAATAATAAAGTGTCAACATTTTTTTAAATTGTTCTCTTGGTTTTCCACTCCAGCATTCTTTTCTTCACTAACGTTAAGTATGATAACTGAGTCTCTACTAAAAAATGTATTTGGAATATATTTTAATTATAATATTGTCTAAGGAGAGAACCTCATTGTATAGTTACGCAACATTTGAAATATAAAGAGAGCCTAAATTCAGAAAACGATAAACGAATGAACACCAAATATTTCTTTACAAGTATTCTTACGAACATTTTATTCTGCTCTTAGTACTCGGTGCATAGTTTATGTGGATTAATGGACATATGATTGTGAAAATTTCCTTTTAATAGCTGATTTTTTTAATAAAGGTCAAATTTAGAGCATAAAATTCCATGCAAGAATTTAAAGATCATAAGTAATAGAGTTTGTCCTAATTAATTATTAAGTTTTAACCTTCAACTTAAAACAAAATGCAAAAACTGTTACAAAATAATGTGAAGTAACAAACAAAAATATTCAAAATAGCAATACTTGTTTATAAGTGTATATAGACCTTAAATTTAATATATGAACAAGCATTTTAATACAAGATTAATTTTACCTATTTTGAAATGATACTATTTGGAGAAAATGGAAATAGCTATATTGCTAAAGTCATCTCTTGTTAAAAAGAACAATTGCGTGTTGACATTAAATTTTTAATTAATTTTCTGTAATAAGTTAAATTATAAGGATGATTTATGATTGAATGCGTGAAAGTATTAGAAATACTGTTCAGCCTAAATAATTTCTTTTTTTTTTGGTTAAAAGTAACAAATTTGAAACAGCAAATCTCTCACAAAATGTCCCTCACAAAATCTCTCACAAACCTACTTCAACTTAAACGCGAACAAATTATTGACAATAGAATGTCGACCGATCGAAATTGGCGTGTTTGTGTAGGAATCTAACGATAAATTTAATTTGGAGAGGCATCCTAAGCGTTTAAATGTCCAAGAAGTTGACTAGAATGAATAAGTGATCTGTTATGGCAACAAACATTCGAGCAAATGGTTATCAACGGCCATCGCATAAGGAAGTCTCATTTTAAATCTCTGAAATATGAGGCCCTGGTATTTCGCAATGCTTGGTCTGCTACCTATCAGTTTAGAAAATTATTCTCATAATAACCATAAATTATACGCATTTCTTGATATGTAATTAGTATAATTTTTATTTTTATATCAGATATTTTGAAGTTGTTTTACTCTATATTTTGGAAATAATAACAGTTAATTATTTACTTTTTCCTACATCTTGTACCTGCATGTTGCGTAGAAAAAAAAAAGATGTAAGAAAATTCACCTTATTTTTGTTCATAGAAAACCTACATGCTGTTTTATACCTCAGAAACAGTAAATATGAATGTAAATGTTGTATTATTTTAAATATTGCTAAACTTATATCCAAAACGTTTTATTCTTTTGGCTTTATTATAAATATTTTTTACAACTATCTTAGCATAATTAAAACTAAGTAAAATCTAATATTTTAATTTAAATAGGAATTTGTATTATGATAATAGGGATAATAGTAATAGGAATAAATATTGTAAACGACGCTCGATCTTTTTCATGATATAAGAGAATAGAAGGATACTTTCAGACTACTTGTGTAGTTCATAGTTTTAGATAAGAAATCAGCCTATATATCACGCATATTATAATATAAATTGGCATGCAAGAGGTGTTTTTTGTTGGTTAATAGAAATCCTACAACTTTTTCCAAGGATGGCTTATTGGCACTTAACGCCTTATTAACACAATATATACTCCAGTCTGTAAAAAAAGATAAAATTCTATTAAAATAATATATACAGTAATCGCATAGTAAAGACTATATAATTAGATTGAATCAAACTTCAGTTTTTATGAAGTTACAATATACCTTTTAAATCTATGTGATTGATAAAAAAATAATATTTATTTTGTTGCCAAATGAATGGATTAATTTCTTAATATCATTCCGTACTTTTCTTCGAATAAGTAAATTTATTTAGGCTTAATAATTTTAATAATAGTAGAAAATCATTAATTGATGCAGCACATGACAATGCATTTTCAAAACCATAGTATTTTTTCAATCGAAAAATTACAAAAAATATCTCAAGCCGGATGATAATCTCATTTCATATCCCCCTCCCCCCCATTGATTTAAACACTCCGAATCGGCATGCACAGAGAAAAAAGTGGAATTGGTATTCATTAACTCTTTGAAGGAACTTAGAAATATTAAATACAATGGTAAAACTAAAGATCGCCCTAACATTTCCAAAGTAATTCTATCATTAGAACAGAATAAGAAGCTCAATTTATTTTTAATTATTCTTAAATTGCGAATACTCAAATTTAGCCTACCTACTTTTAGTTTATCATGGCCTACAAAAAATCATCTCATTCTCTTAAAATGATGATTTTTGGCTAAGAAACATGGATGTTCCTTACTTTATTTTCTCCATTTTCTCATATTTGAAATACATTGTCTTTTAAAACAATTTGTGATATTTCATTACTTGCGTTTTCTTTTGAAATATATCTGTCATTATGCCAAAATGGATTGAATTGAAGAGAGGAGTAAAATTGCATGTGGTGTGAAAACTAATCAAGGTTACTGAATATGAGCTTAGTGGGATAATGAAATACATATCATCTATTAGAACAAAAATTGTACCAATTCATATTACGCAAGAAATTTTACATTGATATAGCATCTTTACTCAGTCTCAATAAAGAAACTCTAATCTCAGTAAGAAAAAGCTAAGAAAAGTAACATCATTCAAGGGATGATAGAACAATATGTCATATCACTAACTCCCCAACCCGCCTCAAAGGCACAAGGATTAAAAAAAAAAAAAAAACCCTTAAATGACCGGACCGTCGCTGCAGCAATACTGATGGGAAATGTGGTTGAGTCCTAAGGACCACCACCGGCCAAGGTACAACCCTTCCCAAAAAAAGTACATCCCGTCATCTATGGGAGGATCCAGGCTCCCACCATTTTATTTACCTTCCAGGGTGACGAGAACGATTGGTTTAGTTATATTAACGTCCCGTTTTGAAGCAACACTAGGGCTATTTGGGACGGATCTCGTAATTTTGAACCACGGTCAGATGACGAGGACGACACCTGAGCTGGCACCCCCCTCTCCAAAACAGTAAAGCTATTTTTTTGTATGTTGTAGTGAAACACATGTTTTATGCAGATATTATGGAATGATGGCAGATATTTTCTTCCACATATTATGGAACAAAATTTGCACACTTTCCATTGCATAACAAAAAATGCAGAAAACAATTGGAGTTTTAAACAACCAGAATTACAAGCATTGTACTAGATATGTTTCATAAGAAAAAAATCATCAAATAGAATGTTACTCAATTTCACCCTTAGTTTCAGTGTAACTTTGTTTTGTATATTTAAAAAAAACTAAAGTATTATTTTTTTGGTGCTTTTGTTTATATACTGCTGTTATGAAACTTAATTGATATTTATTCAAGCCAAACTGACGATTAAGCGCAAAAATATCTTTATTCAAAGCAAAAGTAATTTTCATATGAAAGGTTGTGTTAATTAACAAATTAACTAGTCTCAGCAAGTTATTTTAAACAAAAACTATGGCTAGGAAGTATCATAAACTAACTCAATTACCCTTCTTTTTTATCCTACCTTATTTTCCTATTAAATTCCTGAATTCGTACTCTTCATTAATTATCCATTCAGATTTCTTTACTTAAAGTATCTTCCCCTAATTGAATTCGAAATATCTTTTTCGGAATAACAGAAACAACGATTAATAGACCCTTTTGAGGTCGAACGAATGAACGTGAAGAATTAATTACAAATTATCATGATCCTATTACAGACAATAAAATCCCCTTTGAACCAAATCCCTCGTTGTTCAAGCGCTTGGCGATAAACGCTCATAATTTGTTACAGCGCATTACCGCTGTCCTGAGGTATGCGAAACAAGGAGCATTGTAGAAAATTAATTCAATCGAAATGATTTTACTTACTTTTATTTTGGAGAATTTACTGATCAAAATATCTCAAAAAGGGATAAAATCATTCTAGTTATGTATTCATACAACTAATTAAATAAATTGGTTTTAATTTAGTTGGTGATGTTTGGTTGATTAACTTACCAAACAAAACGCTCAGTTGCTCTTTTTCGTTGAAGGAAAGGAAGTAAATGCATTTTATTCAAGCATCTTAATTGAAAATATTTTCTGTATTTGACTGAATATTTTATTAATATTGAATTTAACTAAGTTTCAAAGCCCCAGAGAATATCTTGTTAATTAGAATTAAATTTGTTGTCACATGTTGAAAAATATTTGTGAATCAAATAAAATCGCAACAATCAAAAAATAAATTGAGTTCGATTTTAGAAATTGATACAAAAACAATAAATGGAAGGGAAAATGTCGAAAAAAAGTGAATTCATTCGAACAATATTTGTATATTTGCCAATTAACATAGAACACAATAAATGGTACAGATTAAATGGTACGAATTAAAAACAGGTAAAGAAAATTCCGTAAAATTTTTTATCATTTAAATTATAAACTCCTATTAAATCTTGAAGCAACTGCATCAATGGGTTGACCGTCTCTCAATACAAGTAAACATGACCACCGAAGGCACAAAATCTTGCATAAATGAAATTTGGCATGCGAATTTTCTTCTAATATTGTAGTTCTGTACGATTCAAATTTTGGTTTCAATCGACCGAAAAAAAACGTAATCCAAAACGTACATGGTGGGCAAAAAAACTCGAACAAAGTTATTACATCATAGAACCGAAGTTAGTTAATTACTTTTTAATTTTTTTTCATTTCCTTGTTTCTACAACTTCAATTATAACATATTGTATAATGTATCTTTTAATTTACGTATTATTTTTTGGCTTTTTTACAATACTAATCAAAAGACACACTATTTTAAAGTTATTTAAGCAAGGAAAACGACAGCATGAAGTCGTTCGTTTGTTTAATGTTCCTCGGCAAACAGTGTCTTCTACAATCTATCATTTCAAAGAGCTTGGCAATGAGGGACAAAGTTCAGGAAATGAACGAAAACATGTGAACAATTTAAATAGCCGCAAGGTTATCAAAATCCGAATTCAATGAAATTCGAAGGTTTCCATGAGGAAGATCGCTAGTGAACTGGAAATAAGGGACAGATCAGTGCAACGAATAACAAACTCCGAGCTTGGTCCAAATCCGAACCTTATAAGGTCCAGAAAATTCAGCTTCTCACTGAAGAAAACAAATTCGTGGGGCTCTAAAAATGCCGAAAACTTTTGAAAGAGGCCACAAATCAGAGCTGAGAGAGATTTCTTTTTCACTAATAAGAAGCTCTTTATCTTCCAAAAGCACATAACACCTAGAACTATAGGATCTAGTCTGTGGATACTCCAAGCACATCAATTATTGAACATCGCAAAAATCCAAAGTCTGTCATGGTCTGGGGAGGAATTTGCGCAAGCGGCAAATCATCTCTGGTTTTTGTGGATGAGGACGCTAAAATAAATAAAAAATTGTACCAGTGAGACATTCTAGAAACTATTTTAGTTTCAAGGGCAAAAACGCAATTCGGCAATATAAAGTTGCAGTTTCAACAAAACTCCGCACCAGATCACAAGGCTAAAAAAATAGAAGAGCAATTCAAGGCGCATTTTTCGGACGTGATATCGTCTGTAGAGTGGGCACAATACACGTCTAATTTCAATTTCATGGATAACAATATGCAATCCATTTTGGAGTTTAAGGCCTGCGCTAAAGGACTTAAAAATGTGGACTCTCTAAAGGCAGGATAGATTAAAGGCAGAAAACTTTCAGCCCATTGCTGAAAATTTCAATAATCGTTTGTACCTCTGGATCACTGAAAAATGTAACCACTTTGAAACAAATTAAATTTCTTTATTAGTAAAAGTCTACTCTTACTATTATTTGCATTATTTTGTTAATTTATTAATTTTAAATAAAGTTATATTAAAAATTGTTTGTCCGAGGTTTTCTGCCGCACCCTGTATACTCCATTTTTTCACTAGATTATGAAGCATGAATTGCTCATATAAAGAAGTATGCCATTCCGCACGAATGTCAAAAGGTGAAAAGACGGTTTCCCTTGCCATTCACCTGTATACACGTGTCATTTGTTTGCTTTCCCCGAGTCTCCATTTCATTTGTAATAAAACTCTGAGAGTTCGTGGTGCTCACCATTTTGCCAAGGTTCATAGTTTCCATGCAGGGAAAGAGTGACGAAGATTAATTCATTTATTAATGATAATGCGAAGTAGTTTCGAAAAGACCACCCTCTCTGTTTTAAATTGATCAGATGGAAGGTTTATGTTTAAAGAACATCACGGATTGATAGATTAATTTATTCATTTGATAAATCTCAATAACGTTTACCATTTGTTATTTGGACAAGCAAATTATATTTCATTGAACAGGTAAATTCTTTTTTCAGCTTGATGGCAAGCTCCGAATCCGAATCGGTTTCGCCATTTTTTAAATGTTTACAAGATCCTAAAGGCGTGATTAATTGAGACTGTTACATCTTCAAGACCGCCAACTTTATGCTTCAAACTCTGCTGATGCTGATATGAAATTCAATGACCACCTTATAAAACGTATCAAATCTAAAAACCAACCAATTGTTGTAATATTTGATAATACAGTGTAATTTATAATTAACATCTTGTTTTCATGGCCATCTTGTCAGCTAACTCGATTCCTCAAGAAGTAGAATTTGAAGGTGGAGACAAATTCGCATAAACAAGAATAAATAAACATAAGTACAATGACTCATAAGGTCATTTCTGTAGCTTACATTAGTCAGAAATATAATAAAAATGTTTCAAAATATTAAAAATGTTTCTTTAAAGTTCAAGTGTATTGGTACTTGGAGTGAAATGGCTCTTCTTTTAATACATTTCCTTAACGAAATCCTTTTATATCCCAGCAACTGATCGATATATTATTATAAACTTCTTATATATTACAGAATGATATAAAGGTATCGTCTTTTTATCCAAGATAAATGAAGTTATGAATAAATGTCGATACCTCCATGAATTATTGAAGATAAAGTCATAAAATGTGTTCGCTAAATCCCACGTAACTGGGATCAAATGTTTTCATGAACTCATCCTATTTTCTTGTTATGGAATTAACGGATTTATGGCAATAGCAATATCTACAGATTTTGTCTTCATCCTTTAAAAGCTATGAGATGGCTATTCATTTCCTTTTTACTGCAAAAGTTACATTTTTCAGGTGTATATATCCCCTTTACTATTTTAATGTTTGGAATCTTTCCATCGTTTTCCAATAACTTGTGGCGAACAAATTTGGGACATCATATTGCCATTATAAATATATAAACAAATATATTTTCTTAGAGGTGATGCTTTTGCAAGTGTCTGCGTCTATTTTTCTTCAAGCATGATTTAACAGTACTTTTTAGTGGAAATGTAATTATAGAGAATGAAAGATTGCAGTTTCAGCATTCAGTGATTTTTTAAAATTGAATATGAAATTCTGAATGCAAGAAATGACCCAAGGCAAGAATTACTTTCAAGTCACATTAAATATCGTCTGCTTACGAAAAAACGCTTTATGTGGAAGAACAAAATACACATGATTTATTAATATTGAACGAGAAAGATTGCATGTTTAAGACATACATTCGTTTGACAGTCACCTTGCTCTGTTGATAAATGCAGAATTTAGACTTTGATAATGAATAATAAATGGATTAACTCACGCGAAATAGCAAGAAGTCTTCGTAGATTTTGAATCTAATAGGACTTGTTTTGGGCAGTCTTCTTGATATGTGGATGGCGCACAAAATAAACAAAAATCTTTGCATAAATCAGGAAACCATGGATTATTTATAGTTCAGATTAAAAGAATTATTTTTTTTCATTTTTTTTATCGAATGAGAACGGATGTAAATAAATGGATATATGAAATAAGATTTAGAGGAAACAAAAGTTATTCGAGCTCGCGGCCATCAACCAGCCCAAAGACAAATAAATATTTTCATAAAGTCATTGCGAGTAAAATTTATTATTGCTCGGTCAAAAAAACATTGTTCCTCGCCAACTGTTAAGCCTAACTAAATAATTCATTCAGTTAATCATGCAAACTCATAAAAAAATTTGAAGCAGCTCATTGACCAGAAGCGTTTAGAATTGACCATTCATAAATGGGCTGCCCTTAGTGATGATAACGAGAAACAACATGTTTATTTGGTCACTCAATGGAAATTAGTAGATTTTTGATAAAGTATCTATCCCAACCTTTGTTTGGTCTGGAAATTTCACCTACAGATTATTGCACCTTCCATTTTTCATACAATTTCGATAAAGAAAAATATATTTCAGTTCTCTTGGAAGTAGTTGGCTTATGCCTTTTATTGGGGCCAGAACCATAGCTATATTGCACCAAACTTATGTTGGATCAACGGGTTCACGATGTAGAACATGTGGTGATGAAATATATAAAAAAAGAATAATTTCTAAAAGCATTATTAAATTTAAAATATAAAAATAAACATTGAAAGTTTAAAAAAAAAGATATTTCTTTTTAATTGAATAGAGAAAATTTACAAAAGTCGAAACACAAATTCTGAAATGTCAGATGAAAAAATATATATAAAAGCATCAAGTGACAGGCAAAGAAAAAAAAAATCAACACAGATGCAAAAATTGTATGTAAAGTGACAAGATATTATTAAAGTACACATGTTAGAATTTGAAAGAGAAATGCATTTACTTTTTTTTCTTTAGGTTAAAAAGACCAAAAGAAACTCGAGGGGGAAAAGAAACATACAAAGACGTAAAGAAACTAAAAAAAAAAAAAAGTTTCGGAAAATTACATTTTTTCCCCCCTTTAGACTTGATTGAGGTAGGAGGGTTAATAACTTTCGAATGCTGTTCCAAGTCCTCAGACATATTGTATTTCCATGTGGCCCTTTCTGATGTCGTGATACCTTTCCGATCCGATGCCTTGCCAGTTCTCGTGAAAACTGAACACATTGTTTTGAAAATATTGTTAACAATTAGGTAGTGATATTTAATGAGGTGGAATAATAAACATAATAAAAGAGGGAAAAAAACCATGTAATAAAATAATACATATATTTTAAAATAAATTTTATTCTTAGAAAGTTTTTTCTTCAATTTAACCTCAAAATTGGTGATTTCGCAAACAATCCAATAGTAAGGATTCATATTTGAAAATTATTATATCAGTAGTTCGATTAAATATTTTTGCATCATCTGTAGTCATATTTTAATCTGTGTTAAACCCTGATAAAGAAGATGGAATTTTTATGAATTCTTTTGTAGATTCTCATGTATTGAATCCTTTCAGCAAGGTCTTTAAATCGAAAAAAATCAAAACAAATGACAAATTATTAAAAAAAATTATCGTCTCAGTGCCCTGTATTTTTTATTTTTAGAATAAAATTATTTAAAGTTTACATATTATATTTTTGACTAATGTAAATGACATGCTCAACTTTAAAAATAAGCCAATTTAAATACGTGACTGAAAAAGTGGGGGAGTGAAACATAAGTTTTGCTACTATTAGATGATATATTTCATATTTTTTTTAAAAAAGATAATTTTTGATGTCACACTAATATGTATCAATAAGTAACGCCAAAATTTTTACAAGTGAGCAAATGAACAAACTGTTCTGCAACAAAATTGTTTTTACCATAAATGAAACTCATATCTGCAATATATGTAATAAAAATAAAGAGGGAATATAAAAAATGGTAATATTAGTTTAATTCATTAATATTTATTTTCTTGTACGAGGAATATTAAAACAGGCATTGCAATGCTCAAAAAGTTATTTTAAGATTTTAATGAATCTTATTGCAAATGATTTTCGACTCGAATTTTGTAAACCTCCCCTCCCCCCAATCATGAAATAGAAAAATTATTTTTGGAATTATATCTTTTTATCGGAAATCCCAAAACTCATCCAAAAAGATAATTCAATTTCAAAAAAGATAATTTTATCTTCAAAAATTAAGATATATTTCAAACAACGACGCATTTCCATCATTGAGTTGACTGCTTGTCAGTGTGTTTATCATTGTGTGTGTGAAATGCGATAATTCAATACTCCAACAAGCTAGACGAATGAAATTTAGTATAGTATAGTGATTTATACTATTAAGTTACACTGTATTGTAAATATGCTGCACTGCATAAATATACAAAAGATTTGTGGGATAATATTCCCTGCCGGGTTACAGTATTACAGTATTGAAAATATTCTAAATAATACAGACAAGAACCAAAGAGAAATTCGAGACATTTTTATCATTTCCATTTGTATGATTATAAGAATATCCGTTGTTTGAAGTTTGATCGTTTTAAAGTAAGGTTGGATAATGGTTTCGTATAACCTATTTTACCTGCTGCTATAAACAGCTGCAGTTCTGAATTCACGTTACAAGCCTTTCAATATTGTAGAGAATATTTTGTCGAGACTCAGAAAATATTCCTTTCTTTGAAATATGCAGGACACTTTATTCTTTTCTCTCTTATTCAGGCGCATCGATTTTCTGCCATTCTGCATTCCAGTCTACTCAGTTTTCCTCTTAAATATTTCGATTATCCCTGTGGACTCTTTAAGCATTAGAGACCCCCTCCCCCCTTCCTTCGCAAAAAAATCCCCAAAAAATCCCAGCCTTGTTCTTTTCTCAAGTCGAACGATTTACGTCATCGTAAACTGATAGAAAAAAAAATTCTTTTGTATTACGCCTATTTTTGGTGAACACAAATATAATGCTTTATGAAAAGTAATGCATTTTTGATGCAGACACAAAATAGTTTTTTTTTTCAAAATTATGAATATATATAAAAGTAGTGGAACATGGTAGAATAGCTGAACAGATGAAACGAATGAACGAAATAAAACCAGGTCACACACACAGATTGTGAAATGCCTGGAAAGATACATTCCGCAGAAAAAAACTTAATACTAAAAATTGTAGATAGGATAAATATTGGCGCTGCTGTCACATACAAACGAGAAATTTTCATATCGGGGTAGATTATGCGAAATTTCTACTATGTGCGTGACAGCGCCATGCATTCATTGGCAAAACAGAAGAGCAAACGACCTGTTAGCATTTCGTTCTTGACTATTGATGTGTTCGTGATTGATTGTTGATGTGCTCTTAATATGGGCCCTACCTTACCTCAGACTGCCTTATTGATAAAATTGTTCTACACTTGAAGAGTGTAATGCCATGACTGTTCTTAAGCAAACTTGTATGTCTTATGTACAGAACATAAGACTGGCCGTTATGTACATCGAAACTGACAGCTCACACGAATCAGTGGAAAATGTCATATACTGTACACAGAGAAAGTCAGCGTATTGAAAATGTTACAAGGCGTTCAGGGGAGGCAAATATTGATGAATAAAAGATTGTTCTGCGAGTTTCATGAATTCATTCATAATTGTATTCCCACAATTTCAGTATTTCCCCTATAGACAACTTTTGGCACAAGTTTTTTTTCTTCGAAGTTCATCTTTTCATGCTTTCCAGAGTCTGTATATGAAATGTGGTTTCATTTCGTTAATTCGTTTTAGCTGCAGATGCCGCCGAACAGGGAAAGTTATTATTTATCATCCTGCACATAAGTAAGGTAACTTTAATTTGAAAATCAGACCTTTCTTTAAGAATTTTTTCCATCACTATAATAGACAAAATATTTTATGCTTATGCATGCTTTTGTAAATAACTAAAAATATTTCCTGTAAAGAAATTTATTAGATTATCGTATGTTGTTGCATTTATTTACATTTATTACTGATGAATTTATATAAATTTTATAAAGAATAATAAAGAAAAAATTTATCTAAAGAATAATGATTTTTTATAAACTTAGCTGTTCAACGAGATTTTATGATAATTTTGCAGTTATATTATAAGCAATATTCTTATTATATAGATGTCAATTCTTATTATTATCTTCATAGATTTTAAAATATCAAGTAGAACTCAATTCAGCATTAAAATTAAGAATCTATTTATAACAAAAGAAATACGACTAAAAATAGCTTGTCTTCAAAGATGATGATTCAAATTCGAAATAATGAAAATAACAAGTATTAATTTAATATTAAAATTAAGATTCTATTTGTAAATAAAAAAGGCTTATCAAAATTATTTTTCTTTAAAGATGATAATTGAGCCTCTTGTCCAAACTATAATAGTATAACAATATTTTAAACTTTATTCGTCTTGCTTTTTTCAATAATAGCAAAGGTACGCTTACAATTTAATTTAGAGATAGTTTACGAATATCATAAACTTTATTAAACAAATATAAATTTCTTGAAACTGATAAAAATAACCCAGATGAGTAAAATGTTTTGTGTCTTGAAATATCAAATTACGTTTTTCACTGCTTTGCGTCTTCTTTTTTCATGAAAGATGGACAAGTGTTAGCAAAATTAAGGAATGCCATTTAGTAAATAACATACGTGAGTGATATCAAAACGAAGTCACTTATTAGTATATTGAAAGAAAAAAATCAGGTGATCGATGTCTTGTTTTAAAGGTTAGCTTGATTTAAAGGTTATGCAACAACTTAAATTTTACATTATGATAAATTTGGGTCACATGATTTGGGTCACATGCACAAAATGGTGTAATGTCACATCACATCCGCTTTCTTTCATCAGTATTTTGGCCAATAAGTTCGGAGAAATTACGTTTGCTCCAAAGACCTAGTTTGCTAATTTGTTGAATTCCAGAAAGAAATTTGTCCAATAATTGAATAAATAATCTCTTAGCTTGGTAACGGTTTCAAGGTTTACCAATTACCGGGAAATAATTGGTCTTTTGTTTGACAAAATTGCCTTATTAACTAATTTTAAAAACAATCATCAGGTGCCACGAGAGTTTGGAGAAACCTTATATTTAATTACACACAGAATTAAGAAAAACATAAGTAATTAATTATCCATCATGAAGTTTGGAAGAGTTTCAGGAATTATTTCATTAAGATTAATTATCTTAAATAGAAGTCAATTAATTTAATTGGTTTCTCAATTCTGGTTTTAGCATTTTTCTGTTACTTCATCGGGAAATTGAAATTACGGAGTAATTTGTTGCATACTTTTCCAATAATCTCGTGTTCAAGCTATGAAGGTGAGTGTTTGTCTTAATTTATGAAAAGAAGCAGCTCGTAAAAACGAAACATATATGAAACTAAATGAAAGTGATATCTGGGAAGTACAAGCCATTAAATGTAGCTATGAAAATTTCAGAAATATTTTGAATACTTCTATTGATGCGTCGGTAATAAAATGTCCCAAATGGGCAGTAAATAATATTTCTAAAAAATCGGAAAAACTTGAAGGATTATGAGATGTTTAAGAAATAAATGTGATGACTATTTCGAATAATAGAACGTAATAATTACAAAGGATGCTGGACTTTGTAATAGCCTGCTAATTGATTTTCAACTCATTGCACTTTGAATAAGATAATTTGTAAAAGTCTCCAATCATTCTTAAGAGAAAATCGATAATAGCGGTTGCTTTTGCAGATCGAATTATGTTTTTCTCAATTCCACAATATAATCTCAATAATCCAGTTGATACTACACCATAGAAATGCCAGATTAAGGAAATGTAAATAAAAGTTCATTAAAAAAAAAGGGCATTTTAATTGCAAAACCTATGCTCATAGTACAAGTACGAATCTATTTATAAAAAAACTGAGTTATCATTTGATTGTCTGTTTATTTGTTTGTTTGAACATTATACTGTTTCACGTCCATTGAAGAATTCGAGCGAAATTGTTTTAAGAATTTTGAATGATTAAATGTGCAATTAAAATAGTTTATACACTTTTCTGAAAGGGTAAAATAGGAGATAGATTTTATGTTTCTTCCAAAAATATACAAAATTTTAAAATTAAAATCATTTCTTTAAAATGGCAACAATCATTTCAGTACAACTGCCTTTCATTTTCAATATCGTTTTACTGAAAGAACTATAATAATGGTTAATTAGAAATCATTAATAAAAGTTTAGGATCTTGAAATTTCTTTATTAGTAAATAATTTGCTACCAAAACGTAATTGTGTTTTCCTCTTTCTTTCACTCCTATATAACTGAAAACTACTGGCGGTCCCATCGATATAAAGATTAATTATACAAAAAATATGTTATTTACAATAAATATTATAAAATAAAATTCAAACTTCTATTGTTTAGGTTATGCAAATTCTCTGAAATTCACATTCCTCCTTTGACAAGCACCCCTTTTTGCGTTCCAAACTCTTCATGCTGAAATCGTCGGACTATAGAGATTATAAAAGAGGCCGGACGGTTGTTGGGCAGGATTAATGTAATTCTGTTATCTTAGTAAGCAAGGTAAACTGCTTTAAATACTACGAAGATATTCCTTATCATAGACAGAACGTGCCGAACTTTCACTTTATCGTGAGTCTTTGATTCATAGACATGGATAGATAACTAAAATAGATTTTTTTTCAAGAAACTGAATTTGTATAATTTAAGGAAAGCCTCTATGCATACCAATGTTCGCTATATGCATGGAAATCATCTTTTGTAAGCATAGATGTAATTATATGCAGAGTTTAATATAAACATTTAAAAAATGCTAGGTTTATATTTCTATATTTTTCAAGACACAGTAATTATTCTGAGGTTTATTGTGATGGATTTTTAAAGAAGTATTCATAGAAAATATTAATAAAAACCCTTAATAATAAATAAATGATAATATATTCATAAATACTCATATATAGGTATAATATATATGAGTATTTATGAAGAGCTATAAAATAGTCTTCTAACTGTGAAATACGAAGTGCTTATTAAGTTACAGGGTTTTTAAGAAAGAAATACTGTAGATTCAGACACATAAAAATACTTGGGGGAAAAACTATTACGTTTATATCAAACTATAAATAGAAATATTTGCCGAAATTCTCTGATTAGAGAGGAAAGTTTCAATAACAAAAATCTCAAAAGTCCCCAAAGGTCCCAAAACTTTTCTAAGTAATATCGAAACATATAAATATATTAAAAAAAAAGGTTTCAATTAGAAAAAATAGGTTTTTTTTCAAGAATCTTAACACAAATTATTCCCAAGAAAAGACCTTGAGAGCTATAGCTTAAACTGGGATGAACTCGGGTAAATAGAATGGTTAATATTATACACAGGAGAACGCTCATTTCAAAAAAAAAGTGGCTTCTTCAATAAATAAAATTTTAGTAGCAATTTCACGGTTGAACCAACTTTCTAGGTTTTTAAAAATCCATAAATGCCTTTTTTTTTAAAATGAATATATCACTTTTCAAAAGAAGGCAGTAATTTCCCGTTGGATTTTCTTATCGGTGGTCTCCTCCAGAATCTCAAATTTCAGCCACGTAATAGATTTTAAAACTAAGGCAAACTCACTTTTTTTTTCTAGAAAACTTCTTGAAAATGATTTTTTTTTCGTATTCTCATAGCAAAATTGCACTCTTCGATATCAGGAGCTGAAGATTATTTTTTTTTTTGAAAATAGTCGATGGATATATACTTAAGTCATACTTCAATTTTCCCCCTTAAACGTTTTTTTTTTTTCTGAATTAAAAAAAATGAAGATGAATGCTATTATTTTGGATGGAATGTATTTGGATGGATTACAAGAAAATACCACACATTTTTCAAT
The DNA here is from genome assembly GCA_026543865.1 of Argiope aurantia. NCBI lineage: Eukaryota > Metazoa > Arthropoda > Arachnida > Araneae > Araneidae > Argiope > Argiope aurantia. Next base: position 27,636 of record JAPMOR010056032.1, on the reverse strand, counting down.
TTTCTAAAAATTAGGATGCTTAGAAATCTTTGAAATCTCGCTTATATTTTTGCTCAAGAAATCATTGAAAAATATCTTATTTTACTTTTAAAATATTACTATAAAGCATTATAAATGGATTCAATCGAATTTTTTAAATTTTATTTCAACTGAAGTAAATCATTGATTTGAAACATAGCAAAATTTATTTAAAAAGGAATTATTATTTCGTGATATATAGAGAGTTTTCTTGCGTTACCAGAAAGAATAGGAATACTTTTTTTATTAATTTGAAGTTGAAGTAACTTTTATAGAAGCTTATGTACACATACTTTACAAAGGTTTTAAAATAAACTTCAACTGTGAATGTAACTAATGTTACTAACCCATTGCCCCAAAGATATCTGTTAAAAAAAATTTAAAAACAATATTTTGAGAATATTTTCTTTTAACGTCAAAATATCTTTAGATAAGCTTGCAAACGTTAATCATATTCTTTATGATAGTTGTTTATATTAACCAACATGTTCCGAGTAATTTTATATTGTAGTAATCAGAATTCCAAAAAAAAAGTAGATTAAAATGCACTAATAGACAACAAATTGTTGACATATTGAAATGTGAAAAAACTATTTAAATTGTTCCATATTATATTTTTCACAATAAATGGAACAGGTGAAATTTATTTACGAATTATATATTTTAGTATTTTACGCAAAAAAAACTTATTCATATTGAAAGTAAAGGTAAATGTTATTTATAAAAACTGTGTACATTTTTTATTGAAACTCTTAAAATAATATTATAAAGCAAATAATGAAAGTTTATCTAGAAAAAGTCTCAATTTACATATTTTTTTTATTTTAACTTTTGTGCGGACTGTCCTTTAAAGTTTAATTTAAACAAAAAGGCTGTAGGTAGTCTACGTAACTCTAAAGGAGCATGCAGATAAAATTTCGTTAAGATTGTACTCACCATTTTGATTCTATAAGCGTTCCATCAACTAGAGCATTACACTGTTAGAGCTTTGAAAAGTGCGACTAAGCGAGCACTACCACAAATATAAAAATATTTCCTTATTTCCATGAAGCAGATTTAACGCTATCTAGGCTAAAGCACAAGGGTATTTACTGAGAGTCGTTATATGACGGCAATTTTTTGGAATATTTTCAGTGCTTAAGAAAACTTATTCGACATATCCCTCCCACTTTCTATTTAATGTATTTATAATAAAAAATAGCTACATTTTCAATAAAGAGTAATCTGTAATATACAGGGTGTTGCCGAATTCGACCGACAAATTCAGAGGGGTGATAGTAGACATCAATCGGATAAAGAATCACCATGCAACATAGGGTCCCTAATGACTTTATGTAGGTGAAAATCGCAAAAATATAAGGAGCCTGAGAACTTTTGGAAAATAAGAAATTAAGAAAAAAATAACAAATGGTGTATAAACTGTGAATTTTTTTAAGTGAAAGCGCATTCTTAAAAGTTTTTTTTTCATGTAGGTAACATGCGGATTTGATGATCTAGGGAGTCGTAAATTACTGAAAAAGAAAAAGTAGTTTAGAACACATATTTGCAAAAATATTAAAGCGTAAAGAAAAATAAAAGTTTGAGAATGTAAGGAATTTTATATTCTATAATTTGATATCAGCATGTAGTGTGAAATCTGGGGAATTTTAAAGATATTGCAGAAAAACTAAAATGGGAACCAGAAAACGTCACTGCAACATCAGTGCCGAATTTCGTAGAGAGCGTTGTCATATTCGAAAGTTAAATTTAGATCAACGATAATAGGCATTAACTAGAGAAGAAAATTACCAGAAAACATAGTGTCGAAAATAAAGTTTATTCAGTGAAAATCGCAAATCAGTAGAGTTCACACACTGGATTCTTGATGCCACTGAGAAACATGCAAATGTTTCTGCTAGAGTTTTATTCTCAGATGAAGCCTTCTTTACGATAGAAGTTGTCTTCAACACGCACAATGCGGATATTTGGTCATTTGAAAATGCCCACATCACTATCTCGTTAACGTACAACATAAGCTTGATATTAATATCTGGGCAGGGTCATCATTTGGGACCTATCTTCTGCCCGAACGCCTCAACGATACAAAGTACCTTGTTTTCTTGCAGCACGCTCCAACGGATTTTCTGCAGGGAACACAGACAACTGCACGCCAGAACATTTGGTTAATGCATGATGGAGCACCAACACAGTTTAGTTCCATTCGTGAAATATCACTTGTGGTTTGTGAATGAAGTAAAATGCCCATCAATTCTAAAATGCTCATTAATGAATACTTGCTAGCTGCTTTTGTTTTTCTTGAAAGTATGAAAAATTTACTTATGAGAGGACTTCTTCTCGATTACCTTGTTCCTAATCCTCGCATTCATAGGACCATTCTCTTTGCCAGACTCATTGCCTTTTCGACGTCATTTTTTGCGATTTTCACTGAAAAACCGTTAACTGGAACCCTATGTTTTCTGGTAATTTTTCATCTACTTGATGCCAATTATCTTTGCCCTAAATTTATCTTTCGAATTTGGCAACGCAACGCTCTCTAGGAACATCGGTACTAATGTTGCCGTGGTGTTTTCTGGTTCCCATTTTAGTTTTTCTTGAATATCTTTAAAACTCCCCAGTTTTCACACTACACGCTGATATCAAATTATAGAATATAAAATTCTTTACATTTTCAAGCTTTTATTTTTCTTCAAGTTTTAATATTTTTGAAAATATGGGTTCTAAACTACGTTTTCCTTTTCAATAATTTACGATCAAATCCGCATGTTACCTACACGAAAAAAAATATAAATGTGCTTTCACTTAAAAAATATTCATAGTTGAAAAATTATTTGTTATTTTTTAATTATTTTTTTCAATTTTAAACACTTCTCGAACTTCCTATATTATTTCGAATTTCACCTACTAAACTTCATTTGGGACCCTATGTTGTATGGTGATTCTTTATCCTCTTGGTGCCTACTGTCACCGATCTGAATTTGTCGGTCTAATTCGGCAACACCCTGTGTATAACGAACATTAGCGAAATTTAAAATCAAAAGCGCCAAATCTATACAACTCTAGAGTACAGATAAACAAAACTACTGATAAAAAATACAATACAATACTTCCTAAGAGATAGACCTAGATTACGAGTTAATTGTTCTAATAATTGTCTAATCTTACCCAACAGTATACCTCAATTGAGTTCATCTTCTACAAAAAAAGGAAGAAAATGAAACTAATGCTTACACAAATGTTCTTCTCAAATTGTCTTGCCGTGAAAAACGATTGGCGGTGTGTGCCAACTGATGTAACGTCCAATTTTTTTCGATGATTATACGTATGTTTCTTATTTAACAAAGTTAAAAAAATATAGGATATAAGATTGTTAACAAAGTTGATTTTTTTCCTGTTTATTATTATTATATTATAAAAAAATTAACGAAAGCCCTTGAAAAAGGTTTTTTTATAGCGCGTTATAGATGTGACTTATAGTTCTACCTGATTTAAACTGCCATCTATAATTTTTTAAAAATTGAATTCTAAACGCATTGTTTACAATTTATCGGTTTTTTATAAACGAGGTAAGTTAGGTCTTCCATATGTAGACATGAAGGATTTTGTTTACATCATTTAAAACCAATTATTAACTGCATTATATATCTTAATTTATTGTACATAATTGATAAATCCAAAGAAATATTAATGCATTTCAAGTTTCTAAAGAAAACTTTCTTTCTAAAAGGAAAACAATAATTTAGACTTCGAACCTCAGTTTTTATTAAAACTATATATATATATATATATATATATATTAGTTTACGATGCATTATTGATTTAGAAAGAAAATCTGAGCAGGAAAGAAACCTTAAAGGAAGAAACATCTAATTGGAACTTTACTGGAAAAGAATATTTATGCAAAAGTTTGGAAGAAAGTCGTTATATTTTTCTATGTAGCATGAGTTTTGTGGAAACGCGCAATTCATAGAGAAATAAAAGAAGAAGTAAAAACACCCCATCAAGATGCTACTTAAATAGGACGAGGATTCCAGGGGATATTTTGAAAGTATCATAAAGAAACTAGAAAAAAAAACTATCTTCTTGGAGAATATTTTCGCAGCTAATACTTTTTTTCAAATTGATTTTAAATAAAATAATATATAAAATATATTCATATCATCAATTCTGTGATATGCATTCATATCATCACATTTCTGTTTATAAAGCTAATATTTTGATATTCTAACTGAATATTTATTTTATATCAATGTAATTTTGTTACGGATATATAAGAAAAAGCAAAATTTATAAACTATGGAATAACTTTGCTGGAGAGAAGGAAAAAAATAAATTTTTCGCAAGATTATAGGTGATGTTAGTGCCAAGTGCACAGATACTGGATGATCTTGCAAATATGATTAATTGTTCTATAATTTTGGAATTTGATTTCGTGCTTGAAAACCTTTAAATATGATTGCTTGCTTGATAATCTTTAAATTTGATTGCTTCCTTGATAACCCTAAAATTTGATTGTTTAGTTGTCTAAGATTTGAATCTCACTGTAATGTATGATATCTAACCTAAACATATCGGATTAAAATTTAAAGAGAACATTATCAGTAAAATTTAATTTTACATATTTGTTCACAAAATAATCCTAAAAAGACTTATAAATAGTGATATAATTTATTAATATATGAGCTCTCAGAAGAACCAAAGGAATTTCAATGGAAATCTAGACATTTCAATAACGTGTTGGAAAATTAATAAAAAAAAGAAGAGGAATGCTTTCCTCGTTATAGTTGGAGAGATAAAATTTCGAAGGATTGAAGTACTAAATTTCAATTTTCTGCAACTACAGGAGTGAAAAATTATGAATGATATTGAAAGAATAATTGTTGCATGAAAAAAGTATACATATTACAAAAATAAAATGAAACAATCATTGGGGATATAGATGTTGATAAAAAACAAAATATTTTAATCAGTTTCACAAATGTCACTTGTGGGTATTTTCAAATGCTCTGACAAAACCATTGGAATGTTTCAGTTTGGCTATTGTACAAAACACGTCTAATTTTACATCCTAAAGGCTAATGATAGTAGAAAAATAATTAAAATGTAAATAAAAGAACAATGAATACTTTTTTATGATGCCTAGTAAACAAAAGTGCCTTATTATTATTTCTACATAAATAGCTTAACCATGCTTTTTTATAATATGAAACTTTCTTCTATGATTAGTGTCTATACTAATATTTTTCCTGTATTTATTCATATGCATTCACTTTTTTCCTATTTTCTACGTTTTTTATATATAAATAATTTTGATTGCTTATTTATATATTCATATATTTCTTAATGTTCAGTCACAGCATACTGTGTATGAAATTTATACATACTAGCACAAGATTTATATCCTTTTGTTTATCTTTACCATACATAAACTATATGTATCCGATTAATTTTCCTGCTCTCTACATTTACGTCGTTAGGCCCTGGAGTTAAAGCCTTAAAATGTATAGAAATCATATAGGGTATAGCTTAAATCAAGCCATTTTTATAGCAATAATAAAATAAAAAACTTGAAAATACTCATATCTTTAATTTTATGAAATAATAATCCTTCTATTCTATATAAAAATAGTACCTTTCCAAAATAGCTCGCATTTTCAAACGAAAACGTTATTCATCGATTTGTTTATATATCAAAATAAACATAATTAGAGCATCAAAATTCATTATATTGAAAGAAATTTTTGCTGTATGCCTAAGAAGATATTTTGAGATGCACGTTTTTGAAACAACAAAATACAGAAGCAAATCATCTTTACTTTGTTCCCCAGCGAAAGTTGGCAACCACTTCATTTTGGAAAATACTTCGCGAGAAAAAAAAAAAATAAGTATGAGGAACTCAAATCTTATCTGATGTATTTGAAGAGCAAACAAACATAAAAGTAAAATAATAAAATAAGAGAAATTGGGCGGTGAAAGAGATTTACTGTCACTTTCGTCAGAAAAATATAGTTAGTAGCGAAAAAAAAAAAAAACCTTCTCTCGTTGTCTTCCAAGGAATAAAAGAAAATACACATCTTCATTCCCCGCCAGGATCTTTTTCTGCTTTTACATGCAAAGGAAAAATTGCACTGTAAAAAGGAACGTCTGGTGAAGATATAGAAGAAGATTCATCTAAGAAAACAATAAAAAGAAAATGTATTCTTCTTTCTTGTTTATTTGACTCTGCAGGTATGTCAACTGCAGGGAAGTGTTTGAAATGATGGAAAAAAGTCCGGAGTGCTCTTGTTATTATTTCCACCAGCTAAGCTTTAAGGATGTTATTTTTCGAAGTAAGGGACAATCAAAATGTAGTAAACTAAACAGTGAATGACTTTTTTTGCAACCTCTGCCTCTTTGTGTGTTATTTGAAAAATACCTTTCTTTTCTTTTTTTCCAAAGGTCATGTATTCTTAAAACAGACTTTTTTTTAAATTTATTCTTTTGGAATTTTTTATTAAAAGTCGAGCTTTTTTATAAAAAAATATAATTAATCCTAAAATAATATAGGATGCCAAGTTTTTAATACCATGCTGGATTGTAAAAGAAATGTGGGATTTAAGGACCTGTATTTCTTTCAAGTAATATTTTTTTAACAGTACAGAAATTATTACTTGAAAATATTACAGAAGAATGATAAACAAGCCAAAAACAACAGCACCTGCCTGATTACAGGTCTTCTGCGCTTTCATTACAATCTGCTATCCTCCATTATCCTATATTTTCAACCCTATATTTTTTGCTGTTATTTAATATTCGAAGGGGGCCAAAAAAATACTGACGACGTTCTTTCTATTAAGTGCTCAATTTCCATAAGATGGGTGTTCCATAAGATGTAAGAAGGATTATTTAACATTGATTCAGTAATAGAAGGTCAAATAGCCAAAAAATATTCCACAATTTACTCAGAAACAGAAATATAAATACATTTTTGAAATGCAATCAATATTTAAAAAATATTTAATACACTGAATTCAATATGCTTAGCCATCAATTAACAAAAAGAACCTATTAATAAATTTTAATACTATCGTGTAGTACCCATATAACTTATTATTCATTTTGTTCAAATCCAAAGAAGGATTTGAAGAAACGAATTACGAACTATAATCAAATTACACATAACATATATATTTCTAAACTAAAACGATTCAATTTTCTGTATTGTAACCAAAATAAGATTTTTTTTTCCAAATATAGATGAAAATAAAATATACTATGAAGTAGCCGATATCTAGTTATGAGATTCTTACATAAAACTGTATTTTATTTAGTTCAAAGAAAACATTATGAAGTAAAATTATTTGATTGTATGATAATCTGCATGAATAATGGAATAGTATGATAATATCAGCGTAAAGAGGCTGTTGCATCAGCATTTAACGCAACAAATTGTACTGTTTATGCAAATATTCAAAGAAAGGAGCAACATTTTTTGTGCAATTAAACAGGATATCAATTATGAATAATTGATTAAATTTCTAATAGGTTTTGCCCACGAAAAGTTTTGTCTTGATTTTATAAGCATTTTCCAATATATGTCATTCTGAAATATGAACTATTATTCAACTATTGTAATTTTTTGAAGACCGATCAAATTTATTCTTGTAAATGAAATTATTTATATTTTCTAAATATATTTACACTTTTTGGAATATTGACATCATTTTGAAGGTTATGAATGATATTTTAAGAAGGGTTCTTTTTTTTTCATTATGCTAGATTTGTCTTTTTTACTATATGTAAATATACGTTTGAAGGTTCTTTAAAAAAATCACAAATAATTATCTGATACAAATAATAAAATAATGAATTATTGGAAAAACGCTTTCTTAAGAGTATGATGTTTCCCTCTTTTTTGTTATTTAATTTTAGAAGAGCATTGCACACTAAGAAAATATCAAATAGCAATCGTTGAAAACTTCCTGCTTTCCAGTTAGTTGTTTTACTTCAGATCATTTATATTTTCGATGTTACAGATAAGAAAGCTCTGACAAAAAAGATTAAACAAATTTAATAAGTCATATGCCTAACATAATTACATTAATAGATCTCTTCGCCTGTCTGGTTGATTTCCGCACAAAAAATAATCTATATTATTTTATTAAGTTTCAAGTTGCTCATTAAAATATGGATTCTAAAACATAAAAAATTCATCAGGGTCTTTCTTAAAAAAGATTATGGATAAAGTGAAAAAAGTTACTTTGCCTTTTTCAAAAAAATGGAAGATACTATCTACAATATTTATTCTATTCGTAAATAAGTCATGCACTTTTAAAATAATTCTAATTTTTCCATTATGTTTGCCATGCTTTTATTCTATTATGTTTAAGAATATGAGACACTTGTTACTTTCTTTATTTTATGCAATAATTTCTTACAATAAATCTTACAAAAAGAAATAAAATCATACAGTGATAAAGTAACATAAAAGAAAGAAATTATCTTCAGAATGATTAAGAAAAAGAAACAGATTGATTTCTTTATAACACTGAAAAGTTTATCGTTCCATGAAGCCACTTCTATGTCAATTAGGACATGGAAAATTTCTACTTGTACATCAGGAAATGAAATGATAATAACAATTCAAAAACTATATTTGGAAAAAAATAATCGATAAGAAGAAATTGTTTAGATTCTTAATGGTTGCAGTATTCAATTTTTCGATCATCTATGAAGATTTTATTTTCATTGACTATTAGTCTGTGGATATCTCGGAAAGCCTTTCCATTATGCAGTATCACATCTTTAAATACCCTTTTGCCGAATGAAAATGCCATTTGCCAGCTGAGTAAACTCTATAATATCTAAGACTAGGTTATTACTATCAGCGACTAATGCCGAACTATGCCACTTTAATATAAGCATCATTATGTTGATATTATTCTTTTTGTGGTGAGTAATTGTCTGATTTAAAGATGTCATATTTTATAGTTTAAGTCCTACTCTTGGGAAAAAGCCTTTGCAATCGGATATATTTTTACACCACAAAAGGATAAATCCTCAAAATATGATTTTGAAAGGGTAATATCGATTTTACAATAGAAATTTAATCTCAATTTCATTCATTTGAAGATAAAATGCACCTTCTGATCTTTTGTTACAATGTCCAAACTTATCTAGATATTCTAAAATAAAATTCCATTTTAAAGCAAAATAAAAAATATTTTATTGAGAAATTTCTTTTTTTATTAAGTCCAGGAAATGATTACAGTACTATACAAACAGCTCCAATATAAATTGATGATGAATTTAATCTGAAATAGATGATCAGATCTGTTAAAAACTGATCTGAAAGCCACAATTGACATTTGAAGTTAATACTAATTCAGTTACGCGTTATTATCTGATTTTAACACGTAATGACAATAGATTAATACCCAAATTAGATCTTGTGCATCTCCAAACTGAGCATTGTATAACTAATTTCAACTAAAATAGAAGCCTTTAGTGTTCTCTTATTTTTTTCTGTAAATTAAAATATATGCTTGGAAATATGTAAGGAAAATATGCACCAAGCAGCAAATAATTCATAAATTATTTTATTGAGAAATTCCTAATTTTACAAAGTCAACTAGATGATAACAACTCCATACAAACAGTTCTAATATGAACCTGAAATAGATCAGCAGATCTGAGATAAAACCGATCTGAAAGCCACAATTGACATTTGAAGTTAAGTTAAAACTGTTCTAGTTACGCGTTATGATCTGATTTTAACACTTAATGATAACAAGTTAATCCCCAAATTATATTCTATGTAGCTCCGAAACTAGGCATTGAGCTAATTAATTTCAACTGAAATAAAAGTATTTCGAGTTCTTTTATTTATTCTATAAATTAAAATGTATGCTGGAAAATATGTAAGAAAAATATGCACCGAGTAGCAAATAAAATTGTATGTAGACAGAGTTGGAAGTAGCAAGTAAAACTGCATCTATATTTATTAGGGTACTTGATAAAGATGCAAGTTTGCCGAAGAAAGTTGCAAGTGATCTCCTGATTCCCCAGGGGCTTGGACAGAGTTCCTCGTAAGTAAGTCTGACTTCATCCGTCTACGTAACTCATGCCTTCTTAAAAATGATGCAAAGTATTGTACGTTCAATTTCAAGCTAAAATTCGCTGTCGTACGTTTTCTGTGTCACAAAATTTATCATGCAGAGGAAAAATAAAGAATGTGCATGTGAAAAACAGTATTATTTTTTCTTAAAAAATACGTAAACTTTCATGTACTATGTTACGAAATGGGCAAATATATATATATATAAAGGTGTTGAAATCTTTATAAATTTCCCTTCAAATCGTTTTCTTAAATTTTTATACTATGGAATAAATAAAATACATAGAGAGGATGGAATTCTGATGTAGAAAAAATACTTTAAAATCATATGAAGAAAAAGTAGGTAATTCATTTAATGGCGATCACGATTTAGCTCATTTTTTTCGTCGGCTTACTGATTTTTCAAATTCAATTCTACTACGAATATGCTGTAGCCATATATATAAAATTTCAAAGAAAAATTAATAAAATTAAGTCTTTGTTATATTATAGTCTTCACTTTAATATTTTTATTCTGTGAAACTGCATTTAAAATTTATTAAAGTCTTTAGCTATATATTTAAATCATAATAAAGGAACAAGGATCCACTGTATTATACAGGGGCCGCGGTGGCCTGGTGTTAAGGTCTTGGCTTCGGAATCAGAGAATTTAAAATTTGTGACCGATTTCACCGAAGAATTGTTTTGTAAGCGGGTCATGTGCACATTAAATCCGTGGGGAGCCAAACGTCCTCTCGCTGGTGTGGTGTGGAAGCTTGGAGAGGTGGCACTATCTCAGGTGTCTTCTTCCCTTATCTGACCGCTGTTTGAAATCATGAGGTCCTTCCCAAAATAGTCATAGTGTAGCTTTAAAACGGGAAGTTAATATAACTAAAGTCATTGTCTTATACAACAAATTATGTGTTGATTTGATTTAGAATTACATGTAATTTACACGAAGCACATAAATAAAATATATATGCAATAATTTCATTTTGACAATTTTTATAAATATTTTCCCACGAACTTAAAAGGACTTTAACTTTTCAGTCACCCACGCCTTCTGGTTATAACGATGGTAATTGTCTTAAACTACTATCTTAGCAATTCTTCAGTTTCGGTTCCAGATAAACTGCCAAAATTCCCTTTTTGAAACCGCGAATTTGCTCTTCTGTTCTCTTTTTGCTTCATATTCTGAACGACGAAGCTGCGCCATATTTCTCACCAATGGTCATTACCCGGGTTTGGTTTAATAATATAGAAAATCGCATTGAAATTTTCTATTAAATAATCAAATTATCAATTAATGGGGATACAGTTATTTTTTTAGTACTGTAAATTGTTTCAAGATTTTTATGAGCGCTTGTTCAAGAGAGTGTGAACGTCACTATAGCAGCGACAGATTTGAATATGAATGAAGTTTCTTTCAACGAATATGCTAGGCAATTCGAATCTACTGCCATTCCATATCGCTAGACATTTTTAATCTAAATCAGCCTAAGTTATTTTTTGAATTCACTGAGGAGTAGCATGAAGGTTTTTACCTTGAAATGGACATCGACATTTTGAAATATGGCCAAAAAATGCGGACTACAGCAAAGTTGCAAACTCTCTCTTTAAATTATATCACCAATTGAGCAGTAGAATTTTTTCTTATGAGGATTAAGTATATTGTCTTGAAGAAGTCCAGAACTGCACCGTTAGTTTAAACAAACAATTAGATTTATTTGAACAAAGTAACTCCCAACAACACGAGACTGAGAACTTACTCATCACTGAATAGGGCTCAGCTTTTATACATATATATAATGTTTGTGAACGATCCAATTTGAATATTTAAGAAAAAATCATCTAGAATATTCCAGATATTAGGTAAACATTTTAAATAAAAGAATTCCAATATTTGGATTAAACATCTTGGTTGAGATTCGAATCATGGACCAACCAACCAGAAAAGAAATTATCTGCCGATTGATCGACAACGATTGCTAGCTGTTCTGATTTGTACGTCAATATTGTTGGGTTTGACGAGTGGAATCGGCAAAATTGGAGCAAGAAGCCATTTTCTAAAATTTTCAGCTGACATAAACTTAAAAAAGTTTGATTCTAGATAACAAATTAAAAATGCAAGATGGACACATACACAAAATTGACAATATATACACTTATATGATAAACAGTGTATTTATTAGAATGGTGGCATAATGCAATAGATTTTTTAGAAAAAAATATCAAGAATTAATATGCGTGGTATTAGATTGTACGATAAAACGGATTTTTGTTTCATAAAAATATATATTTAACCATCAGAATTTCATTATGATACAATCATCCACCTTCTCTCCATTACCAAGCCGATGTTCATGTTAACTTTTAAGCACTCAATCTTGCATATATCAATTTCCTTATCTATTCTGAACGTAGGCATACTTCATTTTACACGTGGTCAATTTTCCTTTTTCACAAAAGACCTACCCATAATTCGTCCCGGACACGTGCCCCAGACTAAGATTTACTGCGTCTCTTGCATAATTCAGCTACTATTCCGCAATAAATCTTTCTATTACTACAGCTACGGGAAACTTACGTGACGCTTCTTCTTGGCACAAAGGTCTTTCTATCTTGCAATCATCTCTTCATGACACATAGCTGTAAGTATTGCTATGACATCATTTAAAAACCTTAGCCAACGCCCACCTTCGGCATCAAGGTTGTTTCGTGCTCGGCCACTTAATAGACTGGCTACATGTAAGACAATTGAATCTTCTTCTGTAAAATGGGAAACCAACAAGTGATTACAACTCATCGATTTTTTTTTCATGATAGAAAATTAAGATGTAAAATTCTATCTGATATCTTTTTTGTGGAATAAAATGATGATAACATTTTTATGTCGTGTTTGATAATATCTGAAGAAATTTGTAATTAATTCCAGATACTTAAAATTACTTTCATATTTCCATTTCTCTTAACTTAAAGCCACATTGTTTCTGTTGAACTGATTAAGAGCTGTAATTTTTTTTTTTGCCTTAGCCTGAAAACAACACTTGGAGTTTGCCGTAGAAGTTCCTATTCGTATTTTCCTTATAAATTAATGATTATAAAATTGGTGACGTTTTGCTTAATCAGCCAAAATAAAGCAGCAGAAAATTTGATTTAATTTATTCAGCATTATAATATTTAATTTGATAGTGTACCCTGCAAAATTAGGGAATTATTTAGGGGGAAATGAAATAAAAATGTGATACAAAGCCCTATCTAGTATCCTAACGAAGACAACACCACAAAATAGCAACATGTTTACTACGATGGGGAAAGATAATCCATCAATGCTTTGAGTGGTCGAAATCGAAGAGGTCAATTTCAACAAAAGTAATTAAAAAAAGGGAAGGCATTTTTGGATTTTTTCCATTGAGGCCCGCAGTCAAAGGAATTTTTCAGAATTTGTTTCCTGTAACAAAAAGGTTAAAAGTCTTTTGCTTACATATTCTTCGGCTAATACATTCATTGCCACTGCTCAATCCTGATATTAGGACTGCCTAACTAATTAGATGACG
>JAPMOR010056026.1:0-27400 GCA_026543865.1 Argiope aurantia | reverse complement strand
CTCTCTCTCTCTCTCTCTCTCTCTCTCTCTCTCTCTCTCTCTCTCTCACACACATCTCAACGGAGCAGTTAAAGAAGACATGTTTTTAATCAATGAAAGAAATTATGCGGTTTGAAAATTGTGAAATTATTGATTCTGCCTATAATTTTAGCATTATTTGATTCATTGAATTGATTTATTTTCTTCTAAATTTCCCTTTTTTTTTCGAAAAAAAAACTATGCCTAAATGCGCCATTCCTAAGGCTGATTGATGGTATATGGATATCCAATGGAAAAGCTTGATGATATGTTATTCTCTTTTGCAAATGAAAAATTCAAATTCAAGAGATTGACAAATTCTCATGTTTCTGACTTACCTAACCCCCCCCCCCCAAAAAAAAACACTTCTATAGAATTTTTTCCATCTGTCTATCTGTGAACAAAATAGCTCAAACACTATTTGTGCTAGATGAATGAAATTTGGTATGTAATCTTTGATAGAAATTTACAAATGTAATGTAAAGTTTGAACGAAATCCAATCAGAGGAAATCTGTTTGCCCGATTGCCCGAATATGAGTAACACTATAATTATAAATTGTAAAATATAAAATTCAGTACATAGAAAAAATGCTTAAAATGTAGATATATATCAAATTTGGAATCAACACTGTATAGGGATTGACCGTCTATCTGTTCTTTTGCATTCATATAAACGCGATTGCTCGAAAACACAATGACTAAAATATATGATATTTCACATGTTATCTTTCATTGTAGTTCTACATCAAATTTTGATTTCACTCGGCCGGAAAAAATGTATACAAAATAACATTCGGTTTTCTGATACTTGTGTATTAACTGCATCCCAAAGATTAGTTGACAAATATAATCACAAAAGGAAGCACTATGCGATTCTTTTGTAATTATTGTTCGCAATGCCATGCGGATAATACTACTCAAGTATATTTATTAGAGAATATGCGATAAAGTTTTGGAAAGACACTCACACTTATTATAAAAATGTTTTTAAAACGTTTTATATCCAAAATTTTCCAAATATAACTATCTCTCAAGGATATAGCAAATCATTTTTATCTGGTCCTATTAATAAAGTTATTAATAATTAGTTACATATATTTATGGTTTCTCTCAGGCATTGTTTGTTCAATACTTAGGACTGAATTATCAGTAAGCAAATTAAGCAACCGCCAGGGAACCCTAAAACTTCGGTGGGTCTTAGGCTACATATTTTTATTCGGTATTTTCAAGGAGTTTTATCTGATGTTTTCATTTCATTTATAAGGTCTATGTATTGAAACATTTTCAATTAAAAAATATTTGCCTGTTTTGTTAAAATTTGTAGATTGATTCGAAAGTCGGTAGCAAACATTGAAAACTTTATATTTGAATATATGTAAATTCGTTGAAGAACTGTTTTACAATTTTTGTATTATTTCTAAATTTCAGTGTCTGATACGCAAGATTCTCAAACGAAAAAAGACAAACCGAAAAGAAAAGTAATTTTTTTTTAAATCTATCCAAATATTTGTTACTTAAAAACTGCTTCTTTATATAAAGCGAATATGAAGAATTTAGAGATGCAAATTATTTCGGATTAGAGATACAAAAAAAAAAGCGTACACAGACGGCATTTGCACTCAACCAAAAAAATTCATTCTGAAGCAACAAAAGCAGCAGAGCAACTAGAGAGCTCGCTCTGTGATCAATACTTCAAAGAGAGAATTCATTTGGCTTAGCATTTTTAGTTCTCTTTCATTTTTATACAGTTTTACTTGGCAGGGTATGGAATTTTCTAGAAGAATGGATGGATCCAGATAATAGATATATTGCCATGATTTTTGTATTTTTTAGAACATGCATTTTTTTTCCACAAATAGTCCCAAGGGTCGGAGATCAGTGATCTGGTCGTCGGGAATTAATACCTGTAAAACACACTTTCTTGTTATGATTTTATGAAAATGATATTACTAATTTAATTCCATTATCATCATAATTATTATTATACCTGCTCTGCTCTTTATATTTTCCCTCCTTCTCTGCAAGTACACTCGTCTATTTGATGTTCAAGGTCAGAGACACGCTAAATGAACCTTCCGATACTCGCAATTTCTTATAAAAATCGATGCAACCCTCGTCTGTTAGTTATGTTTATAGCGCATAAAAATTTGTATTTTTCTTATTGAATACTCGTTTACAATATTATTACAGTGAATCCTTTTAATAACATATTGGGAAAATATTTTTAAAAAATAACAGAGTATAGATTTTATATTCCAAAAATGCAATACGATTTTTTAACCCTTTGACTACACATTTATTTGGAACGACTTTTGTATTTGAAGCGCATTTAATCTTTTGAAGGCAGTAGCTTCAACGTAAGAATTCATTTATTTCTTATTATTCAGAATATATACTACTACATGATATTAAGATGACTTAAGTTAATTAGAATAACACACACAAATACTGGTAGCATAAATTCAAACAAATACGGCACGTTCTGATACATCAAGTGTACCCAAAGGGTTAAGAATGAAAATTACAGCCCTAATCTAGGATAAAAGAAATATTATAGCCAAGTAATATGCCAGTTTCTAGCTTTGTAGATAGTAGAATTAGCTTGAAAACTACAGAAGTATGAAACGACAATCACATAGAAATACAATCCTCGCGTGTCATTTGCTTCGATTATAACATTCATTAAAGCATGAGCATATTCTCAGTAGAGATTACCTTGCTCTAATTAAGACAATAAAGCAACAAACTTGCCCGTTAACTTTCAGTTATTGCTAATTACTTTCATTGTATTCATTGAATTGGTGTGTTTTCTCTCTCCGGAATGGCTTCTTCCTTTCGTATTTTGGCGACGTCAAAACAGACTCAAAACAAAATGGCAATCTAATTTGGACCCAGTTGGCTCCCTTTAAAAGTAATTTAATTTCAATGTCGGAAACAGACGCGGAATCATATCAGCGTCATTTACGCAACTGGTTGAAGCCAGTCACCGACACACGCGGTCTCGGGTAAAAATATGCATAAATTAACGTCAGCCCAGTGTCACAGAAAAATATAGAAAACTCCTCCAAAACGCCGTTTTAAAAACTTTCCAACCCATTCGTTTAATTACTAACTTCCTCCAAATTACTCTCTTTCACCGCTATTTGTTTCCAGTTCTCTAGTTCCACACCGATGTAAAAATTTTTCCTTCACATGCCACTTCATGCGTGATGCTCTGCTGAAAACTCAACTTCCCCACCGCCACCACCCTTTTTCTCTTTTCACCTCAGTTCGGAAAACAGAAAATAGCAGACGATAATAATAAAAACAAAAAAATGTTCGAAATCACGGCCTTCTCAAATCCACAACGGGGACCCTATCGCTTGCGCCCCCTAGTGGGGAGAAGGACGGTAGCGAAAGTGATGCCCAAGAAAATTCCTTTTCAGCGGGTCGTCATGGTTACGGAATTCCAGAACCACGCCCCCCACCCCTCCGTGCGAACGCACACTCTGTAACGATCGTCTGCTTATGGCGGGACGACGTGAAATCGGTCTGTTTCGTTCTGAACAGAAGAAAAGTTAAAATGTAGAACTGTTTAGAATTCAGTTAGGGTTCGAAGTCATTTTTTTTAATTGTTTGAATTTTAAATTTATTATTTGAGAAATATAAGAAGAAGCGATTGCCGCAGGTCAAGACGAGCCAGCGCTGGCCCAGGGTCAGTTGCGAAACTTTTAATTCGTCCCCTCCTTCTTTGATCGCTAAAAGTTAATAAAAGGGGTAAGTTAGCTCAACAATTTTTCGCCACTTGTTTTAACCTTTTTTTTTTTTTTTTTTTTTTTTTTTTCGGAAAATAACTACATGTTAATGAGGCTGTTCGATGATTTTAACAGTCATAAAATTTAATATCAATGTTGGAAAAGAGTAGTTTTGCGGATTTATGGTCTTGATTCGATTTGATTGATTTCATGTATAATGCCGATGACAGATATTAACATTTCACTATGCGAAAATTTTATGTGCTTTTATTAAAAAAATATAAAAAGATTTTTTTTTTTTTGATATTGTTAAAAAAATCTGAAAATCTTTAATTCCTTTTTCAGAGTAAACATTTCGCAGTTTTTCTTTTTCCTTCATAAGAAAATAATTTATATTTGATATGCTGCCTGTTTAGCTGCTTTGTTGTTTCAGTGCTATTCAAAACATCCAAAAAGTTCTCTGATTGAAATTTTAAACGCGTTAAACAATTTCGGTATAATTTGATTAAAATATAATTAAATATTCTGATGTAATGTTTTTTAATCAACCGCTTTTTATTTGAAATTTGTAAACTCTTTTCTAAATTAATTTCGTTGAAGAATATCTATAAATTTTTATTGAAAATCGACTATATCATGAAAAACATTTCAAGCTTAAAAAAGCAATATATTAAACTTTGATACTTTTTAAACGAAATCTTGCGTGCTCAAAATTTATGCAAATCCTACATATTAATTTGTATATTCTCCTAAGCTATTTAATTTAACTAAATTTTCTAAAAATAGTTTTTTCATAATAAATAGAATTGAAACAAAGAATCTTAAACAGAAATTTCAATATTAAAAAAAGTAAAGTATTAATATTTCAAATAGCTCTGTTAATGGCAATTCTTAATAAGATCAAATAAGATGTTAATTTTTTTTTCTTAAGTGGATAAATTCTCTCTGTGTAACTAACAACTAGCGAAATATAAGCTTCTATTAAATAAAAATAATTCCTGTTAGAATCAAAATGAAAAAAGTTCTATTATATTCGCTTCGTTTCATTTAACATACTTTTTTCTTTCTCTTCAATTTTGCTTTTTCTTCCTTGAATTAATTGTTTGTGTTTCTTCTCCGGCATACATTAAAAAAAATTCCAAAGGCAATTAATTTTAAAATATTAGAGAATATAAATTTCCTATAAATTCCCAGAAGCTTAAAATTTATTTACATGAAAAACATCAAACTTAACCTTCAGATATCGAACATTTAACTTAATATGAATCAAAATTTAACATTATATCTATTTATCATAAAAACTTTTTAAATGCAATTATTTCAGCTTACAATACGTTATCCCTGAATTATTGAAATTAAATTTTACAATACAAATGATTGCTTTAATTTACACTTAAATAATTTTTAGAAGTTTCAGTCAGCGGTTAGGTAGTATAAACGTTTGCACTCAGAAAAACTCAATATTCTGTAAGAAAAAAAACTTTTTAAAAGTATGTATAATTAATTAAACAATTTATTTGTTATTCATTTACATAATTTTGTTCCTTTTTAAATTTTATATCTGTGGACTTAAGAGAGTAAATTTAATTTTGAATTTTGATTAAATATTCTAAAAATATAATAACGAAGGATCAATCGACTAAAACTAACGATCAACAAATGAAAGTATTTCATCTTCAAAAAGTTAGCTCAAACATTTTTATTAAAAAATATTGTTACACAAACCAATAAAAAATAGCATAATGAATGAAAAGATCTTTCTTAAGAGTATTTAAGAAAAAATTTACTTTTTTGAATTTTTTTGTAAATAATACACGAAAATATCTAGAAATAATTTTTATAGAACTTTATTAATATTTAATTTTCAAAATATTTGTCCTTATTTTAATGCAATATTTACTAATTTCTTTTAAAGCATTTTATAATATTTCACAATCTTTTAAATACAAAACACAATATAGACGATAATTTACTTTATTATTTATATTAATTAAGAATCGTTTGGAATCTTTAAAATTGTTTTCTTCTAAGAATCGTTTGGAATCTTTCAAATTGTTTTCTTCTAAGAATCGTTTGGTATCTTTAAAATTATTTTCAATTTCTGGCTTTCATTCAGAAAAGCAAGTCAAAAATTTCATACGCAAATAAATTCCTTAAAATCATTCATATGAAAAAGGGATTCCAATTCAATGTCAAGAATTTTGTCTCCATTTCACATTTTTCATAAAGTGAATTTCATTTTCACGATTCTATGCACTTGTTCGCTCTGTTCAAAGCTAGCACATTGTCTATTTTCAATCACGCAGGAGAATCCGCGTCAGAAGAATCCTCCTGTTGACTGTTGTTTCCACTTGTAGAATGAAGTTTTCCTTTGATCTCGCGAAAGAATATTCAGGGGTAAAGTGTTTTGTTTTCCTTTCCATATTTACATGATTTACATTTTTCTCTATTTGAAGACAAAACATTTTTTGTAGATAAAAATATGTTTATTATATGATAATTCTAAATTTTCAATTCTTCTGTCGAAAAAATAATAACGCAAAGCTACAGATCGTAAAAGAGATAGTAGATAGAATTGCATTCCAAAAATCTAGAGATTGAATTCTAAAGTGTATTGTTTCCTAGTTAAGAAAGAATACAAAAAAAATTATATGAAAATAATTATTGGTGGGAAATTTAATTCGCGTTAAAAAAAATTGATAGTAGAAAAAAGTTAATAGTTTTGTTTTTTCCCTAACATCATTTCTAATATGTTTTAGTTATACATTGAATTTCTGAGCTGTTATGCTTTTAAATATTTTTCATGATACATTTTTTTTTATTTATTGCTTTTTTAATTTGTTAAAATAAATGCTTGAAAAGTTAAAACTCTATTAATTGTGGAATATTAATTTTATAAAAAGCTGATTATCTTGTTATTGAATAGAATCAGTAAAAAAATCGTTATTTATTTAAATAATACACATTCGTAAATTATTATTATAAAATGTTAATATTTCTTTAAAAAAAGATGCTGTTGTCACTGTTTTTGCCTATTCGAAATATTCTGGAAAATAGACTCAATTTGCATTTGTATAAGAGAAAATTTAATCTATTTATTTTTAATTATATACATGTTCAATTCGATGATATATCGCTCAAAAGCTTATAAGAAATACTCTGATTCGAAAATTTCAAATAGGCTTTAGAAAATTGTTTTTTAATGCATATTTTTATTTTATCTTTTAATCCCAGATATTGGTGATACTTAAAAATAATAGTGAAGGTATATTCTTTGAAATAATGTGAGATTAGAACCTTTGCTTGGATATCGTAACATTTAGGCTTGATTTTGTGTGTCTTTATTTTTGAAATTTGTTCTTAATTGCCTAGCAGAAAAAATAACTTGCATAATATTACATAAAAAATAATGTTACATAAATATTACATTTAATACCGTTGTGATGAGGTTGGTGCATCTCACTCTATAAATAAAACAATGGGGAAAATGTTGTAAAATACATTTGAAAATTCACTGAAATTGGAAAAAATATTTATGGAAATATTATTGATATCATTAAAACCCTTTTCTTTTTTTTAATTATGTAAATATGTATTTTATTTCATATTATACTATGAAGTTATCTGGGAAAAGGCATTAAAATTTTGATAAACTTTTAATTAATAATTTAATTAAAATTCAAGAAAAATCTTTCTAATCTAATTTTACTTTCTAATTCTAGACCTAAACTGTTCAAATAATAAGCGGAATCTTTTTTGCCTGTTTTTCAACAATGGACGAAACATGATTAAATGGGTGATGAAACAATGGAAATGGTTTGAATTCCCTTTCAGAAATAAAAAAAATATGGATAAAAGTTATGCAAAAATGCTTACTAAAATTTGAAATTCAGAAAAAAAATTACACGGTAATTTAATTGGCATCATTAATAAATTTTGTTCAATTTTAAAATGGGTAAAACATATTTTTTTCAATAATATCTTCATAAATTATCAAAGTAAGACGCCAAAATCCTTAGCACCTTTAAAAAAATAACGCTACTAAATATTTGATGAATCAATAAAAATGGCTTGATTTTTAACTCTGAAATCTACTGTTGAATTTTTTTAAAAAAATCTTTAAAAACTTCTAAAATCCAGGGGAAAATATGTATAATAATTTAATTGTCGTCATTATAAAGGTATTTCTTAAATTATAACATGACCTGATTTTGAGTGATAATACCATGGTAAAATAACAGAATCTTAAAAAAAAACTTGTAATTACTTAAAATTTTAAAAACTCGTTTTTTGGTACAACTTTCCCATACTTCATATATCTATGGTAAATTTGGTAAATGGATCAAATAGCCTATTCTGTAGAATGGCAAAACGTATAAACGCACTCAAATTCACCTTTATAATGAGAAAGTTATCTATCTTGTGTGTTTGTAAAAATCATTTCAGCTTTGTGCGTATTTATATAAAATATATAACATATATTTGTTTGAAAAACTTATTTTTCGTGATTTGATTGACAAATATTGCAATTAATGGATAGTTTATTTATTTTTGGTTTAAATTATGACTGAAATATTTAACTACAACATTAACTTAAAATTAAATTTAAGAGCATGAAATTGAATATTGATCGCGTTACACGAACAAATTTATTACGATACATACGCCTGATAATACGTGAAAGGCAACAAACCTGTGTGAATGTGAAATTTCTTAAACATATTTTAAGACAAAAAAAAGTTGACGTAATACAGCAAACATTTGGATTTAGAGGGCATGAATTATTTTTTATAACACTTGCCTTAGAAATTATTTTCATTTTACCAAATCACACGGGTCTTCTACCACTATTTAGGATAAAACTAATTTTTAAAAGAATTTTTTTTCGTACATGAGAATAAAAATTTTGCTAGATATAAACCGTTTTTAATGTTTAGGTGTTTTGGGAGAAAACACTAATAAATGGTTCATTTTGTATTTGCTTTTCTCGTGAGTAAATAAATGCGTTTATGAAGAAAAGAAAAACTTTATTTATAGATATATTTTTATTTCTAACAAATAAAGTAAAAATATAATCTGAAACATATTTTACACAAAACATTGAGAAATTAAGAAATTATTAAGAATATTTATTATATTATTTTAATATTAAAGGATTAATGAAAAACAATAAAATTAATCATAACTTTGCATTCTACAATGTCATATAGAGTTTTGTTAAGCTGAAGGCGTTCAAACGTTGAAAATATAATTCTAAAACTGTTGGTGAAATTTAATTTCTAAAGAATTAGTGGCTTTTAAGTTCTGAAAACAAACATCATTATAACAATCCCACAAGCCCTTAAACGCACTATAACATGAGTTGTTTTTGGCAATTAAAAATTCATTCCTAAAGTGAGGAATCAAATTTCGGAGTCAAAAATGAAATTATTTTCTTCCAGTAGTAAGGCCAGGTATGTCATTTAGCATTTAGTATTTAAAGAACGTTTTAATTTGACAATGTTTCCCAAATGACTTTCGTAAACGACGCTTGTTTAAATTTTCACAGACCTTTAAGGTTTCAAAAGGCCTTTCAAAATGCCATTTATGAGAAACAAGATTTTCTGACAGGTAAAAATTGTGTAATGAAAAGGGACAAATTTAAGTAAAAATTCACTTTACACTTTCATAAAATTTTCGAATAACTAATTTCCGCTAATTATTATTTTCGTGGAGTTGGTATTAGCATATGTGTGCTGTCGTATACTTACTCACATATTTTCTCTACAATTATTACTTTCTCACAATGTTCGTAAATTGGTATTCAGAAATTTAATAAATACACGCTTCTGGGTAACTGATATTCAAATATTACTGCATAATACGACTATTTCTTATTCCCAAGTTTGAAATTGCTGTTTTTTTCTTTCGAGGTATTTGAATCTATTGATGAACCAAAAAATTCTCAGGTAGAATTGAAGTTATTTACAAAAGAGAAGAGTATACCGAATGTATATTTATAGGATAAGTTTATTTTGAAGGACATAAAAATCCCAAATCCAGCAGAAATTGATGTCACATAGAAAGCGATAGACAGCCACAAAGCAACCCACCCATGGAAGCACCAAACAAAGTTGTTAACTACAAAAGGAAAAAAAACCATGACAAGCAATTGGCTCATTCAATCTTAGTTCATTGCGAAAACAAAACAATAGAAGCACCATCGCTAACTGAAAGATCCACCCAAATCACAAAGGATCTTCAATTTCATCCTTAATTTTTCACTTTCTCTTATACGTAGTATAGAGAAATTATAGTAATCGTAAAAAAATTCAAACCCGAGATTATGACGAATCTACACGTTTTAGACCTCCCTCAGTTTGAAAAACACTTTTTTGTAAAATGCCCGTCTGTCCGTCTGTGAAAAATATAACTCAAAAAAATTTGAACTAGATGGTTGAAATTTGATATATGGTCTTCAGATCATTTTGAAGATAACTATCCAATTTTTAGAAAAATCTGTTCAAGGAAAGTCCGTATATTCGACTATTCGAATATAAGTTAACGCGATTAATGCAAAAGGTAGAGAGTTAGATAAATAAGATTTGGTGCATAAGTTTGACATATATAGTGTAGATACTTATAAAATTTTGAGACAAACACAACAATGGGTTGACTGTCTGTCATTCTGTACTTTCAGAAACATGTAAACGCGATGATTCAAAATGCGGACTGATTTAAATTTATTAAATTTGGTATGGGATTTTGTAACAACAAATGCAGTTTTGTGTAGAATTTTATTCGATAGATTGAGAAAAACGCGTCAAAAACACAAATTCGATTTTTGGATAATATGCAATTAACTTATCTAAGAGTTAATCACCAAAAAAAACTCGCCACGATAGGTTCAGTAAAAATGCTAAATTCACGACAAAGGCTAATATTTCGTAACTGTTGTGTGCCTGTGCCATGCAAGGCGTTCTCTGGCATGACAGATTTATTACAGAGTATGCGAGAAAGTTTAAGAGAGACTACTCTCACTGGTTTATTAGTAAATTCTTATATACGTAACGACGCTAAAGGAAGAATGCAGGAATTTTAATAAAATACAAGCTACGAGAAAATAATTGAGAAAAATGGAATTTTTTGCAGTATAATAAATAAACAAAAGTAAATGTAAAACAGAATATAAAGAGAGAAAATACTGTTCATGATTAAGCATCCTTCAATTCTTTAATTCAAGTATTTCTCAATGATTAGCATTACAGAATTCTTGAAAAAGTGAAATGTCAGTAGCATCTTCAGCAATAAATATAACCGACGAATTGCATTCGCTGATTTATTTCTATCATTCCTGATATTTTACTGATACAGAATTATGGAATTACAAGATAGCACAATGTATTCTTCCAACGGCATTTGTGAATTTTTCAGAAGGATTTCAATGCCAAAAACGCTTTATTGTGACATTTTAATCCTCAAAATTTTTTATTGTTTTGAATACTAAACGTTACTTTCGTTTATTATAATTAATTAAAATTTCACATATGTATCTGATCGAACATACTTATATAAATAAAAATTATAATCTAAACAAAATAGGAAAATTATTTTTTACAATATTTTCTTATTAAACCTTAATATCTTAAAGTAATTACATCCTTCAATAAACTGATATACTGGAACATATTTCTAATTTTCACTCTAATAAAAGAATTTGATTAATTATATGTAAATAATATAATTCATTAAAAGTAAATATCTTTTGTATTTTTTATAACATATTAAGATTGTACACTTTAGGAAAATAAATTGATACATCAAGCGACATGGTTGTTCAAAAACCATTCAAAATGCAATCATTCGAAAACCATTCAGCTAAGTATAGAACAACTTGAACCTAAAGCTATCACTACAGGTAGTTGCTTAAAATGTTGTAGGTAATCACTTCAAAAAGCATTTTATTAATGATGTTTAATTAGGTTTTCAAATAAATAAAATAGTCAAAATTTAAAGCTATTCTAAATAAAGCTATTCAATAGTTTTAAATCTATTGTAAAATAGATTCCGAACAAATTATTGTCCATTTCTACATTAAATTTAAATTCAAAAAAAATTATTTTTTCAACGGTACTAATATAGTTATAATATACTTTTAAAATATATTTTTTATGCGAATATACGAATAAAGTAGAATCATAATAATCTCGGATAACCGAAAATTCGATTAATAGAGATGAAATTTTAAGTATTTTCTAAAGAGGGTTTCCAAAATTACTTGAAATGTTTGCTTGTTTATCTCTACTAAAATAAAAGATGTATATGTAGGAATGGATATAGGAGTTAGTGCCCCGCAGAGAAAACCATAAGATATAGAACTTCATAATTTAATGCAGATGTAATTTGGAAGAAAGAAATGTGCCCCTGAGAACGAGTATTTGAATTTTTAATTATATTAATTAATACAAATTAAATGAATTTCTTCTTCATAGCAGTCGAAGATATTACAGCACAAAATAATTTTTTTCCTTCATTTTGATTCATTAATCTTCATTTAGCTTATTTCAGTTTTTTGTCATAGATTTTTTTTAATGTTTAATTTTTAAAAATGTATTAAATGTTTTTAAAGCAATATATTTTATTGTTGAAATGAGACTTAAATCGTTTTCATTATTGCGACAAATATTAAATTCTGTATTTTTCTTCTTTTAATGATGATGAAGATATGAAAAGACTGGTTCTGTTTAAAGTATGATTTTAAGAAACTCTTGAAATTTTACTGTACTGGCAATTTTGATTTACTTTTATAGTTAATCACTAGTGAAACAAACATTTTTAGATAGTTTCAGTCGGAAAATTTTTGTATTAGCTCGAGTTTCATCATTTTCTTTTCAGAATACATATCAAATTTGGCTAATATTTTTCTACATTACTATGAGAAAAAAGTAATTGATGACCTACTTTTGATTAACTTCGACAATACTAATATTGTAACTAATTGCTATCCAAAAGATTTCATTCTAACAGAAACGAATAAAAATCAACTTGAGGCTACCTTTCTGGATTTAAAAATCGAAATTGAAAGTGATAAAACAATAGTTGGTATATACAATATAAGGGATGAATTCAACTTCAAAATAACAAAACTATGTAACTACCATTCCAATCTAAACTCTAAAATTTTCAAAAATCCAATTTTTTCACAAGTTAACAGGATCAAAAGGGTTTGCAATAATAAAAATTCCTATATTGAAGCATCGAACAACCTCATTAATAATTTAATTAAAAATGAATTTCCTAAAAATTACTGTAATGTCAATTTTTTAATTAAACAAGGTATGGTTTGGGATTAATCCTTTGGCTTAAATAAAAAATAGAACTTTCCTTGCATATTATATATTCTCAATAGGTGGCGCTGGGAGCGTACAATTTTTACCTAAATTACCGTTAGCTTTGTGTTTTTAATAAGCGGGAATCACAATCGATAGCTTAAAATTTCCTTGACTGTTGATGGTATGTTCTTGCCTTTTCGTTTTTTTCTTTAGTGTTATTTTATGGTATTTCGGTTTTTATTGTTTTTTTTGTTATTGTATTTTTACTTATTAGTGGTTTTTCTTCTAATTTGTCGTTTTGTATTTTCCTTTCTGTTAAAATGGTATATCTCTTGGGCCTAATTTCAGGGGATTTTTGGGTCACGAAGGAATCATTATTAGACTTAATTGTCTGAATTTCCTTAACAGAGAAAATCCCTTTTTTTTGAATCCCTGCTTGAGGGTGACCCTTGAAAAAGTCTTCAGGCCGGATTCCTTTTTATATTTTATATATTTTTTATTTGGTTTATTTGTTTTTCCTATTAACTTGATTTTTATACTTTTGTATCAGTTCATCTGTGTTTTAGAAGTAGCTGCATTTGCGCTCTCTAAATACTATGAAGTTTTTACCTGTTCCATTTTTGGTTTTAGTTTGAATAGGAAATAATTTTTAGTTCGAATTTCGAAACTGTTTTGTTTTCGTTTTCATTTTAGTTTCGTTTTCAAACTATTTCTTACTTTAGATTGGTTACTTCAATGATGAGAACATGCAAGACTTATAAAAAGGTACGCTTTACGTGTTCATCAAAATTTGATGAAGAAAAATATTTTTAACTTTTATACTAATAAAGCTATTAAAAGATAGCTACATAAAATATCTAACTGAACATTTTAGCAACTGTTAATCCTGATGAACTATGTTCCGACGAAAGCGACTGGATTGTATTATATAAATAATTATGTATTTGATTCGCTTATTTATTTTCAAATCTGCAAGTACTACCTTGCCTTAACTTTTTAACAATTTTTTTTATTAGTAATCAAAATTTTTAAGAAATGTTTTTGAAATCTTGGAATCTTGAAAAAAAAAATGCAACTTTCAATGAATTTGTTTTTTTAATTATTTAGTGTCATTTTTAAAAAGCATATTTTTTACGCTCAAGAAAAAGAAGCCTTTTGGAACATACATATTACAGTGTTTTTGTTTGTTTCATGAAAATGTATTTATTTACCATAGCAACACTTAAGAATTGAATTGTATTTTCTCCTTTTTTCCTAAATTACGTACATTTTTAGTTATACAAAAACTCAACTTCCAATATGATCTACTTATTAACCTTCATATAGATAAATTTAACACCAATCGGGACAGACTGGATCTATATGAAGCTTTCAAGTTTCACATCAAGCCAATTTGACATCCTTTTTTGAAAAAACATTTCAATTTTTTTGTATGAATGAGTGGTGTCTACTAGGCTAAAAGAGGCCTCTATTAATAGAAGTCTGGATAAAATACTAAATTCTTTTTGAAATTTTTTTCTAAAGAGTATTATTTTAATGACAATTATTTCAATCTCATACACACACATATATAAAGGTTGTCCCAAAATTAAAGCAAGATTTGAATTTGCCCCCATTTCTTCAGTAAAGTGGTGGCAATCCTATTAAAAAAAACTGTTTGACAGCTGATAGTTTAGGGTTAGTAAAAATATGGAGCGTTACACGAGAGAAAAATGTGTTAACGCAAAATTTGAATTAAATAAAAAAAATAGGTGTTTTTTTTTTCCCCTTTCTCTTTCAAAAAAAATTATTTTTATTGAATTGTTAAGTACACAGGATAGAGTTATGTATGGAATAGCACTTAGGGCAAATGACCTTCAGAGCTTTGTTGGCACATACGCACTCTTTTGTCGAAATTCCCCATGACTATTTTGCATAAATCTGGCTGAATTTCTTTGCTGCCGTGTTGTATTTCTTCCTTCAATGCATGCCTTCTTGTGGGCTTCTTGACATAAACCTTTGACTTCAAATAACCCCATAAAAAGAAATTCATTGGTGTTAAATCACACCGTCTGGGGGACCGATTCTCAAATTTTCCAACTGTCTCCGCCATACTTTCATTATTTTTGAAATATTGTTCAACAATGAAAAATCGTTGTTTTATCTTGCAATGCTCCATATTTACTAACCCTAAGCTATCAGCTGTCAAATTGGGTTTTTAATAGGGTTGACAACACTTTAAAGCCCAAATAGTGGTAAATTCAAATCTTGCGTTAATATTGGGACATACTTTATGTATATAATTTAAAGAAACAGATGAAAACATTTTTCATGCATTTATCTCACACAAAAAAAAGTATTAAAAGTTCTTTAGCCTAATTAACAAGAGGTAAATATTTTTGAAAGCATCATTTGGGCTACAAATTAAAATCATCTTCCCCTAATCAAAAAATCAAATTATCTAGACATTGAATGATGTATTTCGAAACCACATACATTCCAAAAATGGTCAACAGAACAAATATAATTTGAAAAATGCAAAAGCCAGAATAGTTAATGGGAAAACAACTTTGGAAAAACATGCAACTCCAGAGAGATAAGCCTCCTGTCTCGGTTGTTTTTTTCCTAAAATTGCATCTCATCTGAAAATAGGAGCTTTTCCTCAAATTCAATTCCCTCACATCGAAAATAGCGCCCCCCCCCCGTCTGTTTATTCTGTAGATTTAGATTTGTTAAATAAACATAAGTAGAGATAGATTCTAGGTAAACAGCATTCGCATCGAGGAGTATTGATTTCGCTTCACAGCCAGATTCCAAACCACAACACTTTATAAACATGAATAGGACTCAAAATACAATCCGAAATCCATACTTATTTAACATGTTATTATGTATTCAGCTATCCCGAAAATTGAGCGTACATATGAAAATAACATCTTCCCCTGGGTTAATTTTACAACCATCAAAAAAATGTTTTCTTAATTTTTTTGTAATTTAATTGGTGAGCGGGTTAAGGCAAATCGGATTAATTGTTAAGTAATTTCATAATTTTTAGCATCATGTCTTTCGGAAAGGAAAATAATTTTACAGTTCTGGTAATTGATACTGTAATAAATATCGAATCAATGATCCGGTCTTGGCGATAAATTTGAATATTTGCGGCGATTTTGGCGAGAAAAATGAAAAACCTGCAATATTCGATAATTTTGGAAGATGTGAAGATATGATATTGCTCTAGAAGATTTTTTAAATACGCTTGGAGGGAAAAATTCCTTAAAACAGAGCTGCATAGTGAGTTTTTAATGACTAGTAGTTAGTTTGACTTGAGCTCAAGTAATAATAAAAGTGAGTAAATAGGCAGAATTATATTATGAAAACTAAAAGAGAATATAAAGAACTGGAAAGAATCACTCTGAAAAGTTGCAAATAAGATATGTATTACTGCATGGTTATTCGTTCAAAACACAGTCCAAAGAAAGAAGAAATATAAATGAAAATTTTGTTTTAACATTCATAAGAGTACAAACAAAGAGTTTCTAACCATTTTCATTGTCACGAATTTGTAATATTGCTTGCCTGATTAATAAGTCCCCTGACAAGAAAAACAGTTTGATAGATACAGTAATGTCTGTTAATGATTTTGGCCTTGTTAATAAAACTTGGTGACATTGGCAACAAAAACGAAAGTTCTTCGAATTTCAGAAATTTTAGTTACATTTCGATTAGGAACAAAGTTACAATATCCTTCTAGAAATACAGTATGAGCAAGCAGTCAGCAGTAATAACTGAGGAGAGAGAGAATGAATTTTCTGTGGGCTCTTCATGCTATTGCAATTGTTTAATAGTGATCTGCTGTTTGCGGCTTACTCTACTGCAAGTGCAATTGTTGTGTACGCTTCGGCTGTTTTGTAACTGCATATTCGTGTTTTCTTATAGAACAAAGTGATATTATTCTTAGCTGAGTTTGATGGATTTTTCAATGTACACGCATCGAATGGATTTTGATTTTCCGTAGCAGTATTTATGCGTAGATAAAGAATAATGTTTGTATGTTTTATAAATAGATCTACAGTTTTTGTCCGATCTTGATGATATTTAGCACACATAATTTTGAAGAAGAAAGGAGGATAAGCAACAATTTCTGGAAATTCAAAACTTTATTAAAATAAATATTAATTAAAAATAAATAAACTTTTTTTTTGGTTTTCAGCTACATTTTACGAATATATTATCTCACGCAAATAACGTTAAAACTGTCTTAAAAATTAAACTTTCTCTAATTTGAATGATTTCATTTGATGCACATTCTGTAATAACTTTTATGATGAAATTAAAATTAAATTCATTAGTCCTTCAAGCTATTCAATTTATGTTTTTGAATTGTTGAAGACAAAAAATTTTAACAAGGACATTTTTTAGTAACTTCATAATTTTGCGCATTATGGCTTCCGGTAAAGAACATTTTTCATTCTGGTTAATGGTGATGAATAAGCATCGACAATAATGAAGGACCTAGAATATTCGAGAATTTTAACAGAAGCAAAGATATATTGTTCTAGAAGCTTCTTTCCCTTGTCACGGTTGAAAGGGAAAAAATGCCTCAAGATAGCGATGTAGAATGAGTCTTTTGTGAATTGTAGTCAGTTGATTGAACTCAAGTAATTTAGCGAAATCTCTCTTAGGAAAATTGAACTCGTACGAGTCCTCTCTGAGCACTTTGTGCTGTTGTGGTTGTTGCTTGAGTGCTGCAAATACTGTTCTTATGTAAGTTTCGATTGTGTTTTGTTACGTATTTCGTGTATTTGAGTAGAATAAAGCATTTTTAATCTTATTGAGCCTGTCGAACGTTTTTAACCGTACACCCTCCGGGCGGATTTTGAGGATTTTTCCGTAACAATATCATCATTAAAAAGGGAAAAAAAAATGATTCACAAATTTTTTTAAAACATTTAATTAAATATTTCCCAAATATGTTTTTCAAGGCTGTATGCTAAAAAAATGGACATATATTTGCAGTTTTAAGATATACGTAATTTTGAAAAATAATTTATGATGAAACTTTTAAATTCAGTTCCTTTTTTGCATACACCCGTAGTTGTTCCATTTTATGCATCTTATAGGAGGTTTACGTTTACATCATGATTACGGCACTTAATCTAATTTGGCAATTTCACATGCTGAAGGAAATACGGACTCTGTAGCAGTGACATCTCTCGGAGAACAATTTAAACAGTCTTTCCCCGGATGGGTACTTCAGATCTGGATATTTGTAAATCATGTCTTTTCATTTAACATGCATTTTATAAAAATACTCATTTTGGTATAGATCTTAAAATTATATAATATAGCTGAAATAAAGCGATTTCTTTATAATATTTGGCTTTGTTAATGTTTATATTAACAAAATAAAATATTTTGTCTTGAATGAAAAATAAAGATTTTCTGTAAAATAGATGGGCTGGCCGATTAATGATCACTGTGTTAATAATCTTGTGAGAGCAAGTGAGATAAAATGATCCCTTAAGACAGTTTTTTTTTATGAAAAAACGAAAAATATAGACACATCATTCAAAAAGTAAAATGAATTAAAGGATATTAAAAATTTAAAAAAAGGCAAATCATTTCTTTTTTATTTTTGTTTCGAGCTATTATTATTAAATTAAATATTTAAAATAGATGGCTTTTGAAAGAAAAAAAATGCATGAAAGAATGATTATATATCTTTCTACTAATACTGTGATCAAGAAGTATCTGGAATGCTTCGTTTAAAATATATCTACAGATGATATCTTTCACAAACTTTTATCAAATATTTTTACAACTACTTTAAATATTGGGCAACAGTCAGAAATGTGTGTTCCAATTTATCGTCTGAAAGTAAAATTGTTTTGAATGAAATACGAGTTTTAGCTTTATGATTTTCTAATATG
Organism: Argiope aurantia; assembly: GCA_026543865.1. Taxonomy (NCBI): domain Eukaryota; kingdom Metazoa; phylum Arthropoda; class Arachnida; order Araneae; family Araneidae; genus Argiope; species Argiope aurantia. Next base: position 8,427 of record JAPMOR010056026.1, on the reverse strand, counting down.
GTGGATGTAATTGAGTAAGGAATATGCAGCAAAATTTGTTTGCTAAAGTAATTCATACTGCAAAGATATTTTAAATGTTGCGAATAGCTTTGAAAGACAACTGCTTATCAAAAACAAGAATGTTTGAGTGGTGCAAAATGGTTAAATATTTTATAAAATATTTGTAGAGGAATCAGGTTCTGGGAGGCCATCCATATAATCTAATACTCATCATCTCAATCAGATCAAAGAATTGGCCCTTAATGATGATCGTTTGTTAATTAGTGGCTTTATTGAACAAGTTCTTATACGGAAAACGTCAAATAGAACAAAAATCGTAGAATATTAACAAATCGATTTTTCACCGCGATAATGCATTTTTTCTCAATACAATTTGTTAATTTTTAACAATAGATAAACAAATACACAAAAATACTCAAATTTACAAATTTTGTATTTACCTGATATGGCTCCATGTGATTTTTTAAATTATTTCCACAGTTGAAATTGGCTCTTCACGGTTTCTATACATGGTTACCATAATTCATTAATTCGATAAAAAAAAGTTCATTAATTCAATAAAGAAGGCATTTCACAAAAACGAATTTAAGGTATGATTTGGTATTCGAAAAAACCTTGGCAGATGTGCATTGCAATCGAATAAGATTACTCCGAAGAAGGTGAATACATTTTCATCAATAAATTGGCACCTTTTGTTTTAAAGCACAATTCCGTTTACTTTTTGATCATAGTACATGAAAATCATATATAAGTCGTCACTCTAATCGAGTATGTTAGCTTGTTTTAAAATTGTTAGAGACAAGCGCATACTTCAGATTAAAGAAAATACTCTAAATGTTATATAGAATTATATTTCATGTCTTTTGGGTCAGTCAAAGTATGGATAAAAAATTACCATTTCTATATTTTATATAATTTTCTTAGTCGTAATTTAATAAAATCTTTTTAGTATATCAATATTTTTAAATGGCTTTATCGATCTCCAGAAATTTTCTTGCTTATCCCTCTCTAATAAAGGGATTATCCTCCCCCACTACGCATAATCCTTGAATTATGCATTCCTTGAATTAACGCGTGCTCAGATTTTTATTTTCATAGTTCCAAACAGTATTTTGTGCTTGGTATTGCAGCATTTAAACATTTCGTTAAAAGAAATCGCATACTTAATTTTCTTTATCTAAGTTTTATTTATGAATTATCGTGTTTACGTGTTTCCAAATTTATTACATATCTAAATTACACTCTAGATGCTAAATAGTATGCACCAAATTTTATTCATCTAGCTCTTTATGTTTTATAATTATCTCGCTCACTTATATTAGACAGGCAGACAACAAATTTCCTCTGAATAGATTCCGTAAAAATTATACAAAAAATTTACAAATTTGTTGTAACAACTGTAATTTTTTTAATCTATCTTGATTAAAGATTTGTAAATTTTCGGGTTCATTGACAGATAAACATTATTCCAGAACTGCGTGTGTTTTTTATTAACTCGGAGACATCTAAAGCATAGAGATTCGTCAAAATGTTGAGGTCAAATTTTTTGAAAAAAAAAATTCATCGAGAAATGAGTCTTTGAAAATTACTATTTCAAACTATTTTATAGACATTTTAAGGATCTTATATTTTTCAGAAATCCACTTTCTGACTGAAAGCAAATAAAATCTAATATTCTATTCTTCATATCCTTTAAAGCATTTTCCTAACAGTAAATATGCATGCATATCTAAAGATTTAGAAATTAGGTATTGAACTATAATTGGTATTTCTGTTTTTGGTGTTCAAACGAAAATAATAAAACCGAAATTTGACGTATATTTTCCATTTTATCCATGAACATACTAAAAATCTATCAACTATGCAGTATGATATTACAAACGTTTCTATTATACTTTTTCTTGTTATTGAAATATGTTAAGTTTAAATATTCTTAGGAATTCCCCAACTTTTTACCCTAAAATAAGCTTAAAATATATAGAATTTTATGATATCTTCTATCTGGAAAATATATTTCAAGAACATTTCGGTTTGCATATCAAAAAAATACCAAGAACTTTTCAGAAAGTATGTAAGCTGATACTCCATCCAAGCAACATTCTTTGTATTTATACATATGCTGACTAATGGAAGAGCTGCTCTGCCTTTGTATTCTTGTTGAAGTTTCGAAGATTCCTAGTAGCGGGAAATCCTTTTAGTTTTGGCATGTATAATGTTGCTAAATGAATAAAAAAAACATATTATCGTATCAGTTTGAAATGGTAGAATACAATTCAAAAGTAGGATATTCAGCTCATTTTTATAATTTAAATTTTTCATTGAATATATAAAATAAAACAGCTAAACAGGCATTTATTTTCTTTACTATTGCAAACAGATATATATTTCCAGTTGCAAAATTCCATTAAATAAAGTACCTAAATGTATGAAAATATTATGGATTCTGCATAAAGGAATAGTAAAAAAGTGAGATAATAATTTTTAAAAGGCCCACATACCGAAAAAGTGTAGGAGAGTAAAATGTTTTTCTTACAGTTATCTATAAAAATAAATTTCAAGATACTTATTTACAATACTTCTCTTATATTCTATAAGGATAAGTTTCTCAATTTGTTGAAATTTGCAACAAGTGATGAAAAAAATTGAGCATGCATTTTGGTCATCTTTTCTCAGATTCCTGTTCTACAAAAACAAACTCTGAACTTCATCTGTCTAGCTTCTTTCTTTTTTCAGCTATCTTGTTTAATTGCACGCGAACAAACGGCTTGTGCTGTTGAAATTTTTTTTCCAAATATAACTCAGATCTATAATTTTTTTCTAAACACTATTCCATTTCGTTTGGCTAATTCATACATTTAAAAAAAATATACGCTTTAATTCGGTTGCTTTCTCTTGTATAGAGATAAACAATTGTAATCGTCCAAAAGTTCGAACTGAGATCTTGACGAATCTCCAAGTTTGAGACATCCTTGAGTACGAAAAGCACATTTTTTTGGATTATATCTGTCTGTCTGTCTATGAACCTAATTCAAAAACGTTTTGAATTAGATGAATGAAATTCAGTATATGAGCTTATGAATAAATTTGTAGATATCAATAAATTCAAATAATAAATGAAATCCATATGCAGAAAATTTTTCCGCCTGGCTGTTCAATTACTACGGAACTTGCGAACTCCAAACCCTAAAGATGTAGATAAATAAAATTTGATGTACAGATTACACATCTAAAATAAAGATTTTTTTTTCAATTTTCAAAGGGTTGATAAACTGTCTGTACTTCAGCATGCATATAAACGCTGTAACTCATAAACGGAATGACTTAAATCAATGAAATTCGGTATGGAGATATTGGAGATAGAGAGGACCGAACTCGCAACGATTGTGTTCCTAGCCGAGTAACATGACCACTAGACAAAAGTGATCACTTTTGTCCAGAGGCTGTTATCTGGCTTATAAAGCTTCACCACATGTTATCTTGAGACTACAATTGTAGTTCCTCGTTAGTTGGATTTCATTCGGCCAGTAAAAAGCGTTCAAAACACAGATTAAAACACGATAACACAAAAACGCATTGATTTTGACGGATGAAATTTAGATTTTGGTCTCTATTTCAAATGTATAGATTTCTATCAAATTGTGAATAAAATTCATTCAGAGGAAGTCTGTCCGTTCATTGTCTTAATATATATTAACACAATATATACTAAACAAAAAGAGGTAAGTTGATAAAATTTGTCGCATACATTGAATATCTGAAGTGTAGGATCGTCCGTCGATCGGTCTATACTTTCACGAACATGCAAGCGTGATAACTGAAAAACGAAATATTTCAGATATATGAAAATTGATATGTGATTTTGTTCTGTATCAGAATTTGCCATCAATCGATTGGAAAAAATTATTCCTAAAACCAAATATTTTCCATAATTCTTTTTATGCCGTTCCAGTATCTATTAAATACAGCTAAGCAATTAATCGCTAAAGATTGCTCTCTACTAATCTCTTTCCTGATTATTGTTCACCAATACTATACAGTTTATAATATACAAATGCATTTATTACAGCTAATGCATTATATACATTTAATATGCATTTAATATACAAATGCATTTATTACAGCGAGAAAGATTCGGGAAGACTACTGCAGCTGGTGGAGGTTTTTTCACAGAACACCCCCCATCCTCTCCGACAGACAAGGAAATGTAATCTGAAATATAATTTTTCCGATTCAAGGAAGTTTAAAAAGTTAGGATTCATTAAATCCTTGAATATGAATTTTTTTTATGATTATATTGCATTTTATTTAAATTTTAAACTTTTTTTTTTATCTTCGTTTAAGATAAAATAAAAATTACACTTTGAGATAATTCTTTCTTTTATATCAAGAACGTATACTCTCATTACTGAAATTTTATCTTCAGAAGGAACTGTAAGTAAAATTTACTTTTACACTATTCTGCTGGAGATCAACCACCAACACAATGGATTAGTATGTTTTTAATTCATTTTACATGAAAAAAAAAAGTTGGTGAGAGTCGGCTTACATATTTAAATTTCTCATCTTACTGTACAAAGATAATTTTATCAATATAAAAGGATTTTAAACAAGAAGATACCATCGCAAATATTTAATTATTCTCTAAATTAATTAATGTTTGCATTTAGGAAAATTCATTAATTAATTTTCAAAAATTAATTGTGGCAAAATGTACACAATTTTTAAAAATAATATATTCTATAAAGCGGATTAATTCCATTCTTAACGTTCTAACCTTATTTTAATTGCATACTAAAATCACTTAATTTATGAAATATTTGTATACTGAAGCTTATTGTTTACTCATTAAATTAGGCCTTACTTTGAAAATTCAGGGAGGTAATTTTGTTTCCTTTTATGAAAATTCAGTTCAGTGATTCAGCTGTTCCAAGTGTTGCGTGTATTTAAATGAATGGAAATAATTCCTGGTTTTATTTAGTATTAAAAAGCTTATATTTATTTTATTTATTGTTGATCATTTTAATCTTTGGACCTTTGCTATTCAGATAGTTCACTAGGATTCATGGTTGCTAAAACTTTCAATTAAATCTGTTTTATGTGGCTTCGTCTTAATGCCTTCTTCAGGAAAGTATTTCTTAAACTTCTAATTTTGAAAGATGTATAAATCGTAATATTTTGGAAGCTTTAATCATTCATTGTATTGTAGCAATGTACCTCCCAAACTTTCTGTTATTTCACCTTTAATTTAAAACAAAAAGTAATTAAACTTTAATCCAATAGCGTATTTGCTGAAATAAAGCATAATCATAAACCAGAGGGAATAAAAGTCCCAAAATCTTTCTCTCATAATCCTCTAATAAACATGTCATACAATAGCAACCTTTGGTGAGAATTTAGCATTTGTACTGAATCTATCATGTCATCTTTGGAGAGTTATTTGGCGATTAATTCCTGGCTTGCGTTAACAATATCCAAAAATCGAATCTGTGTTTTAGACCCATTTTCCACAATCGATTGAAATAAAAATTTGACACAGAACTACACAATCGATTTTTGAATTTCGAATCGAATCCCATACCAAATTTGATATATTTAAGTCATTGCGTTTTTGGATTATCGTGTTTACTTATTTCTGAAAGTACAGACAGACAGACGGTCAACCCCTTCTCGGATTTGATTCAAAACTTTACAAGTTTCTACACTATAAATGTTAAATCTATATACCGAATTGCATCTATCTAGATCTCTACGTTTTGTAATTAACTTATTACTGCTTATATCAGAACGCCGGATAGAGGAACTTCCTCTGAACAGATTTTACTCAATATTTGATAGAAATCAGTAAATTTGGAGACCATATTTAAAATCTTATCCATCAATATAAAAGCGGTTTTGATCTTTGCGACAGACAAACAGGCGGACATTTTCCAAAAGTATGTTATTTTTTAAATGAAGGAAGTCTAAAACGTTGAGATTCGTCAAAATCTCGAATTCGAATTTTTGACGATTACTAGACTTTCTCTACACTAGGTATACGAGAACGTAAAAATCAAATGATAGCAACTGGAATCTTTCTGCCTTCAAATATTGTATTATTACAGCTTCTCAATTTGCATAATATCTCTAATGATTGTTTAATGTAAATTTCTCTGATTCAAGGGAAAAAATGATGTGCATATAATAATTAATTTTCAAGTTAAAAAAATTGACGATATATTTTTTATTTATCTTGTATTATAGGAAAGAGTAGCAATGCTTAGAAATGGACGAAATTTTAAAAGAAACTTCATCATGTAATTTCTGAAATTAAATCTGCAAGTATAAGAAAATTTTATTAAAATCATGATTGGAACAGAAATCTACTAATTATGAAAAAAAAAATGATTCTCCGTAACTTGATCATCAATAATAGAAAAAAAATCCAGAATGAAACATTTGAACCAAAAGTGACCATGCATTCTATATACATTTTTTCATATTCTGTTTTTGATGCTTTTTTTCCAAGCTTTTAAGAAATATCCGGAATGTTCTAGTTTATCCGTGCTTGTTTATTCAAAGCAAAACTAAGGCAAATTTTGAAAATATTAGCTTGGTTTGTTATTAAGAAGTCTTTACTTAAAAAAAAAAAATCTCTATTCCAAATTTTATTACAAAATATGATCTGAGGAATATGTTGGCTAAATCATTTGCATGATCTTTAGTCGAAAGCAAAATTCACAACCAATTTTTAAATTACGTAAGCCCTGACGTTTATGTAGAGTTTTCTTTAGCCATAGCATTATTCCTTCTCGATATCTGCTGTTTTATCTGAAATCTATTTCTAAATTATGTACTTCTCTTCCAAACTGAAAATCTTCCTCTCACATATATCGGATTTTTCTGATTCTTACGTTATAATCTCTGATAATCCTAATTTCAAATTGTGCACTAAAGCCAAAATTAGTTAGAAAAAGAAATCTGCTTTTTCTTCGTCTCAGATGTTCATTTGCTACTTTTTTCAAAATGCATTATGGCCTTTTTGAAAACAGAAATCATAGATTTTAGAATTTATTATTGATTACAATCAACCTGAAACTATTTTTATTGAAGCGTTGTTGTCGTTAAACATAAAATAAGTGGAGTACAAAAGCAGCAAGATAAAATAACATATATCAATTAAAAAATAATGAAAACACAATACGGAAGTCAAACTTTTGATCCTTCTATCCTTTACTAAATAAGTTTAATTTTGGAAATATTTATAATATTGGCAACTATATTGCGCAATACTGAATCACATTTTTAAAAAAATCTTATATTTTCCATTGAGAGTGTAAAAGTGCAAAAAAAAAAAAAATGCTTTTGATAAATACCTAAAACGAAATAGGTTAAAAATAATATCTTTAGTTTAAATATTTCATTACAGATCGTCAAAAATAAATAAATAAAAGCAGCTTGAATGTATTTTTATCGATATATCTCAGAAATTAGTTCAAAATTTTCAAAATAAAATAATGAATGTCACCTGCTTCTACCTGCAAAATTTTTTGAATCTTTTCCACAATCCGACAGGGGAAATAAACAATCCAAATATGATATATTACCTGACAAGTGACGTGAAATGGTTTTTGTACTCACTTTATAAAGCTTTTAAATATATAACAGGATTTTTCAAGCACAAAACGAAATTTTATGTCATATGCATTCATGGCATCATTTTGCGATTTGTTTATAAAAATAAGTTTTAAAAAGTTTTCACTTTCTTCATTCATTTATCAGAATCGGGCACTAGCACGCAAAGAACATCCAACAAACAACAGCAATCTATCATCCAAATGGCACGCCAAATGCTCTGTCACGCTATCACAGATAACAAGTTGGATCCATATCCAAATAATAAAGTGTTGTCTCTTGCATTATATAATCATTTTGAGTGTTCCAATTAATATTGATAGTAGAAAACACTAGGGAGTGATTCTGTCGTTTAAAGATTATATCAGTTATAAAAACGTATATTTCATTAAAATGTTTTGTAAGGTTATATCTAAATAAAAATTTTAAAAACTTCAAAAAGATGCATTTTCTATATTTATATGAAAATGCATATTATTTAACTAGAAATTAAGTTAAAAATGTTTACTAGTAATAAAATATATTTGTGTGTACACGCTCTACAAACTAAGCCTTTGTATCTTAAAGTGTCAAATTTAGTGCTGATATATTTTGCAGCATTATTTTATACATAAATGCATAAAATAAATTTTCATAAAAACCTAAAGTGTAAAACATTGTCTTTTTAATAATGCTAATTTAATTGTAATCTCAAAATAATGCACCGAATTTCGCTGATTTAGGTCATTGCGTTTACATGCATGTGAATGTAAACGCAATTTAAATATAAAAATATCAACATAGTACAGATTGGTAGACAGTCAATCAATTCTTTGA
>JAPMOR010056022.1:67680-102722 GCA_026543865.1 Argiope aurantia | reverse complement strand
AAACAATTACAGAAATTTTTAAAGCGACAGTCTGTTCTATTAAAACCGTCATATTAATTGAAACATCTTCGGATATTAAACGGTTTTTACTTCGCTGGAAGAAACAGTGCACATTATTAATGATTATTCAAACAGTTCAAAACCATTTAAATTGATACTAATATTGAGTTGATTGTAGTCATTGTAGTCAAGATTGACACTATTATTTTTCCAACTCTTGTAAATCATTTCAATGTGCTATTCTTTTAAAATTTTTGCACAGGATAATAATTAACATCTCGACGAAATAATATGAATTTTACAAATAATTATATACTTGAAACAATAAAAAGTCCACAATTCAGAGTCCACTTCTATAGCTCGTTATTTTTTCATTTTCATTTATAGAAGAGCAGTCAGACACAATTCCAAAAATTTAAGTGAAATTGAAAACCTAAAGATTCATAAAAGTATCGAGATCCCATTTTCTGGCAATGACAGTGCTTTCTGTAAACTTCGTATATTATAAAGTGAATCAAGAAATAAACATAGTGTATTTATTTCCTTTATAGTTCAGAACCGAATTGCAAAGAAAAACTTCAGTCAATCGTAATATCACTTCATATACATATTATTAAGAAAATTAGGATTCAAATTGTAAGGAAAATATATATAATTCACATTTTGGGAATCTCTTATCAAATTGACAGTGTAGAGAGGATTTCAGCAGCTTAAAAAATTAAAGGAACCATTATGTGATTTATTAAAATATAATGTCAGTTAGTTTAGAAATAAATTTTTAGAAGTTACATGTCATTTTAAAAATTTAATGCAATTTACTTGTTGATTGTATATTTCCAAACTTATTTTTAAAATTGTTATTTTTTTATTTCATAATTAGTTTACAAAGTATGCAAAATGTGTTTTCATTAAACATGTTGCATCAGAGTCATTTGGAAAACGATACTACCGCATGCATCTTTCGTCTGTCGATCTAATTAATATGCAAATCAGATCTTATATCTCATCTAAATTCAAAATTATCAGAAATGCAAGATATTTTAAATGACCTCGCAATTAATAAAAACAAGACTTAAGACTAAGACTTAAGAACAAAAAAAACTGAATAATTAAAATACACACATTATTAGTTGCAGACGATAATTATAAATGTTAATAAACAAATAAACACATTAAAAAAAACTTGCGTTTAAACGTGCATTAAATATTAGACAACAATGTAAAACTTTCCATTTTTAAAACATTTAGAATATTTTATCCAACTCAGCATGCAGCTTTTGCGACAGGTGACAAAAACTTAAACTTTTCATTTATAAATTCATTCATCGTAATCCAATTAGCATATATGCAAAATGCCATTGTTTTTGGCTCAATGCTTTCTTTACAACTGAGAGCTAAGCTACAATATTTTAATTACAGCCACTCTGTGTTACACCCACAGGTGTTTAAAAAAGGATTTCCTGAGACGTTCGTAAAAACAAAAACAAAAAATTAAAATATCTCGTATCATAAATTTTTATTCATCCTTTTATTTTATGTGGCTTTAAAATATAAAAAAAGAAACTGTTAAAAAATTATTTTTTGTTAATATTAACAAAATAAACCATTTAACTATTTTCCCCTTAAATATCAGAGCTCTGCCATTCAAAAGCGAGTGCATCCACTTCAACCAACAAATGATGCCTTATGTAAGCAGCATATATCAAGCAAAACAAAAGTAACTAATTTAGTTTGGGCGCTTCCGCTTGATATTTTGCAGGAGAAAATGCTATTCTAAACCGCTTTTCTTTAGTCTAAATAGAGGCGTCTTTCTACAGAAGTTTCTACTGCCAAATAAGCTCGGACAAGTTGGAGTGTTTAGCGGGATAGTTTCTTCCTTGTATATCTTCCATTCTACTGGTAAGAGATTGAGCATGGAAGCTCGACATTTTATGTCTTTATAAAACTAATAAATATGCATGTATTAATAATTCATTTCAATTTAATCTACTCCTTTCTATTAATACAAAACAACAAGAAATTTTTAAAATCTATTGAAAATTATTTTAGTATAATAATAAATTAAATATGTTTTTATCACTATTCTGGAGATCAAAACAAAATTGTAAAGACTTGAAGTATTGATAATAATACTCTACTAAATTGTAATTTTTCAGTTCTAAAAGAAAAATGAAATTATGTTTCGAAAATAAGAATTTTCTTTTGTATGTTACACATTGCGATTTTATTTCTTTTTTCATATAATTCAACTTTTTCGCTATTAAGATTTTATTCTGACTTTCAGATTTTAATTAAAAAAATAATTTTCCACTTCTCAGTTTATCAATTAAGGATTATTTTTTTAAAATACATTATTTTTATTATTTTCAAGGTTTTACTTTTCAATATATCATTTGATGACACTTAATTTTAAGCATTATGGTGATTCACGCGGTTTTTTAAAATTCATTATTACTTTGTCCTCACGTGCAAAATCAAATTCCAATAAAACCTTTTTATTAAATAATAATTAAATTCTGGAAATATTAAAATATTATAATGGCATCGGAAACTCATTAGCATAGATTTCTATAATATTCAGAAATATGTGAAAATTTAAATTTAAGATATTTCATCTGTAAAAAGCTGAAACAAATTAATTTGAATAAAAGTGTGTATAAATTAGCCATAAAAGTGCAGCAATGATAAAAAAAACTTTGGATGAATTGTCGAAAATTCAGCGAATATTAATTACTTAATTATATTTATACAAATAATTGGATATCTTGGGAAACGATTTGAACAAAGATAACAGAAAAAGAATTTATTACATAAGATTTGAAAATGAATACTTTTTGGTTTTAAGAAAGCCATGAAATAAGTATCTCGGTATTAATTTAAAAATAATACGTAGTTTTTAAGCAATTTTGTTTACTTATATTTTCCTTTAAACAAAATGATTAAGAATTAATATCTATATTATGAAATACAAACTAAATTTTTACAATGAATGATAACTCCCCGAAAACTTCTAAAAAAATGTAAAGTTTTGTTACATAACTGCATCTTTGTTTTGAAGATTCAGATGATAGATTAAGCTTCAGATTTCATTTCATAAAAATCAAAAAATATTTCGATGTATGTAAAATAAAGACAGCTGAGACTCGAGTTACGTTGGTTAACTTTTTCAGAACAAGAACAATCAGCTTTGTTTAAAGATTATAATTAAGATCTTCTAAATTCTTAACAGAATTCCAAGAAAGTGTGCTGCATATAACAAAAGACTCAATCAATCAAAATATTTCCTTTTATTTTTATTTATTTTTTAATATTCATCATGATATTTCTGAAAACGAATTGTCTTTTTTTCCGTCTACACTTTACGTAATAATACTTCTAGGGATAATATTATTATTGCTCCACGTCGCATGCCTGATTTTAAAAAAATTCATTTAGAACACTCTATAAGTAATACCGATCAAAATTACTTCAGTAAACTTAGTAAATTTGACTATATTCGCAGTAAGGGATCATTAAAAATGAGTTTCATAAATGTTCAATTAAATTTTTAATTAAAAGTTAAATAATATATTAATGCCATTATTTAATAATGTTTGAAAATATTAATTCACAAACATTAAAATTCAAGAGACTATATTTCTCATTGATAACAATTTCATTTCTATTCATTTTGTTCTCCAATTTTAATAAGCAGTAAAATTAATTTTAAGAGTATTTAAAAAAATTATTTTCCATTATAACAGTTACTCCCAGGTTCAAGCGATATTATTTGCATTTTTTGCAAGTTCATGTTAGAAGTAAACATAATATAAAGGTAGTGAAATTAAGACTAAAACAGTAACATGTTACGAAATTTCAAGATCTTAGAGATTTGAATCTCCTTTAGTCTTTTAAGATATAACTGGTCTTTCATAAATATCCATATCTTTTAATTTTTAATGAAATAGCAAGAGATAATAATGCTGTATAACGCTGATGTCACTTTAAAATATGCTCATGTAAATTGTATTTTCGCTACTTCTAAACAATTAAAATTTAATTGCCGACGCACCTAAATAAATACGCTCATTAATGTTAACTTCAAATCGTCATATCTTCATGGACATTTGTTAACTTATTTACTAATGAAAATTTGACCGTCAATACACGTAAAAAAGCAGCTTATTTTATTCTATAATGTATGAAAGGAGTTAAATATTTCAGGTGTTACTTATTGATGGTTAACGCGTTAAGGTCAAGTAAAATTTATTTAATTTAAGGAATATTCTTAAGATATCCAAAAATTCCACACGGAATTATAAAACTGTGATATTCATATGCTAAAAATTGACTTTCCAAAATATTTTTTTATCAGTCCATTTATTTTTTTAAATTCCTGTTGTGAAATTTCTCAAAAAGAATAATTTTACTGTTTTTCTTTATCTTAACATGAAATTTTTCATAATTTCTACATGATCTAATTATTAATCCCTCGCAGTTTTTAAAATTAGATTCAAATTTTCAAAATTTCAATTCATTTTAAGATCATTGTTTTTTGTCAAAGATCTTAAATGTAAAATATGTTTCTGCAGAGACTCTCTAAACCTACATGACTTTGAATTTGTTTCAAAAAAAGATCTCAAAAGACTAATTATGCAAAGTCATATCAAACGAGAACATATTTTTCATGTTTATACTTTAACAATGTCATGTGCTTTTTAAAACTGGAAGAAAAGAAAGACATATTCTTAGAAGTAATAGAAATTAATATTCGCTAAAGCTATGAATACAAAACTATAAAACTAAAGGTTCCAAGTTAAAAATGATGCTGGTTCCGGAAAATTGAATATTTGAAGTCTAATGAATAAGCTTTTTCGTTGACACTAAAAAAAGCTCGGGGAACATTTTCGTAACGAAAGTTGAAGGTTATATAACGCACTGGAGTTCATAAACCAAGGGACTGCAACTTGGTGTGAGAAAAGCTGTGCTATGGCTGTTTTAAGTAAATAAAGAAATAAATATAGAACACAAACAAGCCTACAACAAAATTATAATAGGAATAAGAAAAGAAAATGTCGTAATGTCCAGAAAATACAGATAAAAAAAACGTAATATATCATTTAAGAATTAGAAGATACCAGCAATTTAATTATAAGAATTTGATTCTTGGTTCTTGCGTCAAATATTAATAATGCTTTTTAAAATTCTCATTTATTCTCATTTTTAATTTAATTAATTATATCATTTGTAGTGCATACTTTTGGCCGGATTATATTGAAAATTTTGTAATAACTCCTGTAGCCTCTATTCAAGAGCCGCAATATGATCTTTTCTTCCAAACTGATAGTAGAACAATTCCCATATTCATCCCATAGATGTTCTAAGACATTAAGGTCGAATAACCACATTGTCCAATCCTTTCGATGCATTCATTCATCACTTTGTAATGGATTAGCAGCATATACGTCACGATATTACCAATTATTAACACTTTTAAAGTGAAATAATTTTCTATAACACCACGGAAATCTCATAAATGTAAATGTGCAATATCCTGACAATAATTTTATGCATTTAGAGTTCCTCTTTCCAAGATAAATTTCTGAATGCCCATGCAACATTATATCTTCACAGACTATGAAGCAACAATCTCTATAATAAATATTGGAGAAAATAATATAATCGAATTAATTTACGATCAAAGTTAGGTATTGAGAAACAAGTGTTAAGAAAGGCATCAGTGGGTGCATGTTTAAAGAAGTCACTCCGCAACAAAAACAATGCTTTTTTCCACGAAAACCACGAAACACAAATAGTAAAAGCATAGCTAAAGTATATTCAAAGATATATTCTCCCTGACACATAAAAAATAGAATTGCTTATTTTAAACTGGAATAGCTCTCAAATTGCGAATTGCGAAGAGAGCCCTCCGCGATGAACATTCCAGAGAGAGAGTTGAAGACAGTCGTATGAAAGCCTCAGCTTATATAATCTCCTTTGGATTTTTTTTGGGGTTCATATATTAGTAATGAAATCACTAAAATTTACATTTCTAGTATTTTTATTTTTGTTGACAAAGGTAATAGTCTGTCGCCAAATGGATCTCAAATTTGTCACCAAAATCACGGATCAATCATTTGCTTTCATTAAGAATATCTGCAAAACATTCCTCAATGCTGATTAACACTCAGCCAGTTAAAAGATTCCAGTAACTCACGAATGCGCAAAAGGAAGATTGCGCATGCACTGAGATAGCAGACAACAGCAAGTTTTTGTCTCTAAGGGACCAATACTTGTACAGATTTTGCGCATGCATGGTCTCACTGGATGATTTGTAGCTGGCTGAGTGTAACTTCACCATTACTATAAAATTAATTAAGCAAGGAAACAATTCTGCAAGACTAGTCATAAGGCAGTGTTCGGATATATAGAGTTTAGTTTAGATGTATTGGTACTCGTTTCGGAAGTAATACAAAATCTATTTCGAAATACAATTGCAATGTTGAGCCATGATAAATAATGAGACCGACATCTGAGAAAATACTTCTTCAGTCTTCCAATGTCTTCAACACGGGAAAATTTGGCGTAAACTCCGGATTTAAAATCTAGAAAGTTGTTCAGGAATCGAACCTAGAACCCTCTGGACCCGAATCGGCTGTTTTGTATGCAGCTTGTAAGAGATTTTCTGATCCCACGATTCTTGCCGATGTTAAAAAATCTATAAAATAGAATTAAATAAAGTCTATGATTCACAAAATATTATATCTCTTTGGAGAAAGAATAAAATCTTTTTTTTTCAATTGAATGCATATAAAAATTATTTAAACCAGCAGGAATGGACTCCCTAAAACTTTCTTGCCTACTCTCTCATAAAATTGCCATCCCTGAGAAAGCCTTACATGTCATTGGCTTACAATAGTTATTATATTCAATACAGTCGAAATATTAACTTGGCGAGGTTTTTAGCGATTAATCCCTGGCGTGCTTTAATACTATCCAAAAACCGAAGTTGTATTTTAGACTCATTTTCCCAAACGGTTGAAACCAAACGTATACACAAAACTACACTTGTAATCACAAAATCCCGTACCAAATTTGATATATTTAAGTCTTTGCGTGCTTGAGTTCTAACGTTACAAGTTTTTAGAAGTACAAACCGGCAGACAGTCAATTTCTAGTTGGATTTAGCTCAATATGTGATAAGTATCTACACTATAGATGTATTGAATTTTATCTATCTGGCACTTTTCGTTTTTGTAGTTACCGTGTTAACTTATACTCGAACAACTGGACAGGCTTCCTTTCATCCGATTTTTTTTTTCAAAATTTTAAAGAAATCTGTGAATTTGATGTAAATACCGTATAACTAATTTCAACCATTTAACTCAAAACTTTTTATAGTTATTTTTGTCACAGACAGATGGATATTTTCCAAAAATGGACGAACTCAGTGATGTCTAAAACGTGGATATTATTGAAAATCTGGAGTTCGAATTTTTTGTCGATTACTAGATATTCCGTATACTGCCTTTATGAGATAGTAAAGATATTAAAGCAATTAAATGACATTTTTTCTACATCATGTTCTGAGTGAATTGATGAACTCAGAAAAACGAGTACAATGAGAATCAAAAGCTGTGCCTTCAATTAAATTACAAACAATATTAAAGTAAAAATAGCATATGGGACACTTGGGTGCCTTTTTCTCCAGGATAAAATGCTTGCGTCTAGGGAAACAATAAAAAAATGAAATTTTCTTATAAATATGAAATATTTCTGTTACAAACCCAATTAGGTTATGAAAGTAATGTTGAAATTATTTTTATTTTTTTCTAGAAATGTATCTATATGTGAATATATATCGAAAGTCAATCCTAGCGGGAAATAGAAGTAAAATGAGAAAATCACGAATTTAGAATTCAAAAAGAGTTTTTTTAAGGAATTCTGTTTATTTTTGCATATAATTTGATGAAACGAATTTAAAAAATTTCCCGCATAGATTATTTAAAATAAGATGTAACAGATTGTGTAACTTTAAAGCAATTTTTCAAATTTCATATCAAATTCATCTTTTTTCTGCTTCACTGAGCTAGTATTAAATTGAATTTTCTAAAAAATATTTTATGCGTTTCGAATGTTTCATACATTTTTCAGGAGGTAGATTATTTGTGATAGATAAACTATTCCAAAACAAAATATACGATAAATATTCTATTTGTTCTATTGTTTGGACAAATATTCCACTATTTTAACGCATTTGATAAGAAAAGATTGGAATGTATGCCTAAATTATATTATTTGCTTGAATTTGTAGATAAACTCTGTTGTATATTATAAACTGATTTGAATGTTTAAAGAAATATTTCGTGTATTGTCTGGAGCAGCCACAACTCAATATTTTAAATTACATTTTGCGTCTCTGTATATACAGAATTTACATTTATTCTTCCAGAGATGCAAAGAGTCACAGAAATTCATTAGACTGAATCCCAGACACAGAAAAAATAAAAAACGCATTTATTATATTAAATTTCTCTGATGTGCTATGAATTAAATTAGCTTGTTGAACAATAAATTATGATGTTCTTAAAGCAACATATTATGTAGAGAAATGTAGTGCAATAAAAAATTTCACAAACTGTAATACAAAAATTTTTGTCATTATTTCGTCTCTTAATGTTTTAAAGGAATTAAATTTTATTTTCATCATTAATATAGTATATAACCACTAACAGCTACTCCGAGCCACCTTGTTGGAACCTCGATAAAAGCGAATAACAGACTGCCACGACAGCACTAACAGGACTAAATTTGAGTCTTAAGGGCTATCACCAGCCATGGCACAATCCGTCCCGTAGAAGGCACATACCATCATCGATAGGGTGTTGCTTTCCATACAGCGCTTGTATACTCAACAGAGAGCGAGAATCAACCACCATATCAGAAGCTTCTCATTCCATGTCTGCAGTGCTCCTAGTGAGATTAAAAACAACTATAAATAAAAGTTTAGAAAACACATGAAAAATATATGCTTTTGAAAAGTGAGGATTTAAGCGCAATATATTATATATATAAACTGAAAAGCAGTTATGGGAATAAAATTACTTGAATAATTGTTGAGTACTTTTACAAAAGTCGATACATTTCAAGAAATTAAAAGAAATATTTATAAATAATTTTATTTATAAATGAAGTAAATCTTTTTAATTAGTAAAATATAATTCTCAGATTTAAGCTAAGTTTTAACGAATGTTTTTAGATTATTACATTAAGAATTCGGTACATAACTTCAGACATGAAAAAAACATGTTAAGCTTGATCATTTATGAATGGGATAGAAAAGCAATGCTCAGAAAATAACAATTATTAAATACCTTTTCAGTTTAACTCAAACGTTCATTATAAAGGAGGAAAATCAACGACAAAAGTGAAAAATTCAAAATCATATTATAGAATAAACGAACTAAGCTACTATAACTTAAAAAATAATAATTTATGCGTATATCTATAAATATGTTTGATATGAATAACTTAAAATAAATATTAGGGTTTTTTTTCTTTTTTTGCTTCGTATTGCTTTAATATAAAATAAAACTGTACATCTTTCTTAAAAATTATATTGATTTTAGGCTGGAATTTTCTTTACTATAAATTGTATGATGTAAAATCTGTAGTTGATGAAATCTAGCCAAACTTAATCATGATAAACTAGTAAGCATAAAATATTATCATGCTGCGATGTTTAAGAGAAAAAAAATCGAATGCAATTTAATATTGTCTTACATAAATAATTTTTCGTCATAGAAGAAATGGAAAACAATTTAATTTGGTTTATAAAGATGTTTCTGAATATGATTATTAAATCTAAACTTGGAAAAAGCAATAAATAATAAACTATCAAGAAAAACTAGGAAACTTATTATATAAAAAGAGAAATAAATTGTTAAGTTGTCATTTTTAGTTGATGTTTAATTTACTGAGCAGATATATTACTGTAATACCAGGATAATCATATACTACAGGTTCTAAAGCACTACTGTAAAAAATAAAAGGGCTATTTTTTAAAAAAAAATGGTGAAAAATAAAATGATTATATGATGAGTCACTAAGTAACATAAAAAGTGAGTTTTAAATATAATATATAAGTAAAAGAAATTGTTTGTAAGATTTGCAGGCAGCATACAGGATGTGAAGTAATTGTGAAATTTTCAAATTGAAACTTAAGTTCAATAAGAGCTTTGTGAGAAAATGAAGACTGATGGTAAAAGTTTCGAAGTTTTCAGGGCACATTATTGAACTCAGGTGATATCATTCATATAGCAAACATAATAGGGCCAAATATGTATTGTAATACAATAAACTGCGATGTCGTTTTTATTTTATAATATAAAGGGTGGTTTGTTTCTTTGTTTTTTAACTACGCGGAACTCATCACATAATTATAAAATAACGAATTTAATCATTTTATCCTTATTATTTTTAAAAAAATTTTAAAAATGCTTCAATAAAATCATTTGTTTGTTGTAAAGACAATTTGTAAATATTCAAGAATTACAAAACCGCTGCCATTTAAAAAATGCTAAGCTTCGAATTATGTCTGAAATACTTTTTACTAAAAGTTTATATCATAATTTCTGAATATCTTTTTAACATTTCAAACGTTTTAAAAGAGAAATTTTATTTTGAAAATTAAAGTAAGAGTAAATTTCCTCAGTTAAATATGTAGCTGTGGAAATTTTCTTAAATTCAAAGAGAAAATTGCATTTAATGATGAAAAATTAATTCAATTGCAAATATTAATTTAATAAACGCATTGTTTGCAAATTACATTGTTAACTATTAAAAATCTTAATATCGTCTGGGGAAATTCGGCAAACGATTTCGAACACGTGTCCACTTTAAATAAACTAGTTTCGTTTTTTTTATTCAGCAGAGAAATAAATATTTCATGTATAGATTTTTAATAATTTTGAGCTGGAAATTACAACAAAAATTATTATTATATTTATATATAATTATTATATTATTATTATTATATATAATTATTGTATTATTATATTTATATATAAAAATTATTATGTTATTATATAAAATTCAGAAGAACAGAAACTTTAATTAAAATTAGCCAAATGTACCTTTCCCAAATTATTTTTCATTATACATTTCAACTTCTAACATATCGAATACCAAAAAGTCAAATTTCGTGAGAAACATGAAATTAATTCTTACGATATGATGAAAATTGAAAACGATATGGTTTATAATTAATCAATTAACTTATGCAGAAGTTAAAAAAGGAATTTTTTGAAAACGTTTTTACCGCTATACGAGTCATTAAGCTATTTTGTCAAATTACCGTGTTCAGAATTCAAAATTTTTTATTTTTTTCCTTCATTCGTTGACTCAGTTAAATTAACATCTCTGGATCTGAAGCCATTAGTTTAAACTATACTTTAAACTTCAATTTAAGTGTTATAGTTAAAGGCATACAGTCATTGACTGGAATTATTTGAACAATATTGTTCTAAGAGCAAAGATTATTATCAGAGTGGAATATTTGTTGTCAGACTTAATACGTTTTAATAGCTTTTCAAATGATGAAAATTGCTTATAGGTCATCATTTTTTCCTCCAAAATTCCATACAAAACTAGCTACAAAGCGTTTTCATTAATCGATGCTGAGAAATTCTTGAAACGACTTTAAGAAGATATTCAAAAACAAGTTTAACGATTAGTAGACTTGCTTTATTCCTAATATACTCGAGCAAGTTATATTATTTCCTTTATATTTCTGGCAAAATAGTATCTCGAATCAGCAATTTTCCTATTTTCCCAAGTTAAGATTCTGCTATCACGTCGCATTAAATACATATGAAGAATTCAAAGGTATAAATTACCTATTTTTTTCAGATGTTTCCTTCCTTTTTTAATATATACAAGGTGTTCACATTGATAGTAGCCCAATAACTCATTTTGTTTTGCGAGAAATATGGATTTTACTCTCAAATTATATCTTCTTTCTTGTCACGTGATATGTTTAAATTGCGTAGTTTGCGTTGTAGACGACATATTTCTTATGTTCTTTTCTTTTGCAAGTTTATTAATGGTTCGGTCGAATTGCAAAATCTACCACTCCAAACACTTTCCATGTATGTTGTAAGTATACATTTATATACAGACTTCTGGGTAATAAAAGTAAATTAATTAAAATAAATTTATATGAAATTATTAAAATGCAACAAATTTATTAAAATAACTTTCTAAAAATACTCAAATATATTATACATATCATATTTTGTATGTGTACTGAAAAGGTATTTTACAACTTTTCAGCATTTACCAATTAAAGAGTATATCTGTGCCGGAATTGGTAATTTTGGTATACTTATCTATCTTGTAGAAAACAGAAATGTTTGTCTTAGATAAACTCCAGCCAATATTTTTTTTTCTAAGTATAAATTGTGCCACTGGCGTCCATATATTCTGAAATGCATATATCATGATTTGGTGAGTTTATAGCAAATTATTGTGATTTCTGCTTTAAGTACTCAGAATTAAATGTTAACTACTATGATTCTAAATATTATATGAATCTTTGCTGCAGTTATTCAATGCTTTATAGCTGATCTCACAATGAAAGGCGATATATTTTATTAATCCAAATATTAAAGAGTCTACCTAATACAAGAGAGATGAATCGATTATTCGAATTCAGTACAATCGATAGCCTGACATCTTTCCATCTATTCGCCTTCTGCGATGAGGAAGTCGCCATTGTGGCCCTGCGATAACGTGAAAGTGAGGAGATAATGGGATGGGTGGTTGAAATGTCACAGACAATCAAAGAGACCGATGGAGAGAGGCTGGGTTGTTATTGCTTGTCATGTGCAGCTAATCTCCTCTTCGTGTGACCTGAAATATCCAAAATGTGTTCGAAAAAAGAAAAGGTCTTGTTTCGGGTGGACAATTAGTTTAATATCGGATGTTTGTCCAATTTGCTGAGCTTTTACAAAGCAGGCTTAATCTGCTTAACATGTTCTGCTGACTTTTTAAATGCCATTACTGTCTGAGACGTGTTTAACATTATAAGTCTCATTATAAGATATGTCTTTACGCTCAGTTAAACAGTCATAAATGCTGTTCAAATTTATAAAGTGAGTCTAGAGTAGCATTAATAATCAAAATTATCAAAAGAAGGAAAATAAAATTATTCCTTTTGTACAAATAAATATGGAAATGAAA
Source organism: Argiope aurantia (assembly GCA_026543865.1). Taxonomy (NCBI): domain Eukaryota; kingdom Metazoa; phylum Arthropoda; class Arachnida; order Araneae; family Araneidae; genus Argiope; species Argiope aurantia. The sequence goes on along the minus strand of JAPMOR010056022.1, from coordinate 89,501 downwards.
CCAGATTTGGAAATGAAACCAGATTTGGCGATGAAACTACAAATAATTGGGAACGCAGTAATCAATTTAACAGTAAAAATGCGTGTTGTAGAATGTACATCGAATACACGCAGCACCTGAATTCATTATTTCTTTACTTTAAGCTAGCAATTCATGCATATATACAAATTTATTTCATGTATCTCGGAAACTTCTCTAACAGTTTGGATTAAATTTTAAATTTAGATAATGTTTTGATATTTAAGTTTGTCTATATAGGTGTCTTTCCTTAAAAAAACGCGCTTTTACGCTTTAAAAAAACAACTATTAGAGTCATTTTTAGCAAACTTAGTCTTTCTTAGTCAAACTTTAAAATTTAGTCATTTTTAGCATTAGAGCAAACTTTTAACTATGGAATATTTTTTTTCATTCAGGACATCAATTTCCCTTTGAACAGGTTGCATATAACAATGGTTTCAGAATTTTTGAAATCTCATGATTTTTATCAATATTATTACAGTTATTCAAGGTCTTAAGAAATATAGAACTTCAAATTTTCAACGGTAGTTGGGGGAAATTATTTTTTCATTTGAAATCCAAATACAGAAAAATGACAAGGTTTTTATTAAAATCAAATAAATTTAAAAGCAAACTCGCTTTTATTTTTTTAGAATAATGCCTGCAATTATAAGTTTATTTTCCTCCAATGGATCTAAAGAGCACTTATTAAGATATTTACCATCAGATCACAATTGCTTTAAGCTTAAAATTATAATACTTTTTCGTAACTTTCGTGACATTTTCCCTTGCATTATAATTTAAATATTTTATATTTATCATCATAAATTTTATACTTATCATAAATTATCATTATAAATTTTATTATTTTATACTTATATCAATACGATAAGTATAAAAATCCATAAATATTTATAATATAAGTATGAAGTGTTAAAAACTGTTGAATCAAATTGTTAACTCAAAATAATTTATTATAAAGATTCAAATTTATTTTTCTATCTCTAACAAACCCACTCAATTAAAAGCTTGGTAAGAAGATATTCTAAAGAAAAGTTCAGTTGAAACACCTTCAGATAATTTCAAGTAAAAAAATAAAGGAATTCTTCTTGAAACAGGTTTTATCTGTTTAATGTCGCCTAAGAAACAGTTAATGTAGATTGCACTATTTTAATCCAAGAAAAGTTAAAATTTCTTCTCATATTTTATATAGTAAGGGCTGTAAAACACCCCCTCGAGAACTAAATTATAGCATATCACTGCAGCTGTGAGAATGGATTTCAGTTGTTCTATGCATCTTCCTCCATCAGAAGCTGAGCTACCAAACGAAGAACAAGATTGGTTCATAGCAAAAAATAACATTTTTATTGAACGAATTCTGTTTCTATTTCTATTAAACTAATATTAAAAATCAAGAGCGATTATGAAAAGGTAATAAAAATTTCTATTATTATAAAACATTTTATTACTTGTAGCTTTTTCTTTTTCCTGCTTATTAGTTTAATAAATCCATGAAATTAACCACGGAATACTCTTTCCTAGTTTGTAAAAACTTTTGCTTAATCTGAACCTATTCCACGTACGAAAAGACGTAATATCGTTAGATTTTTTTCACTTATTTCTTGATTCTCTAGACTTCTGAAATTTTGTGTATATATGAAATTTAGAAGACAATATACTACTTTGGTATTTTAGAAGCTTCATTGCTAGTGAATTGATTGATACTGTAAAATTTTGCTTTCATATCTGTGTTTTAAATATGTGCTGAATTGATTGATCTATTAAATTTTCATTTCATCTCTGTGTCTTCAACTAGTTGCGAACTGATTGATGTAAAATTTTGATTTATATCTGTGTCTTCGACTGGCAGTGAATTGAACTAGAGAAATTATTTTTTTAAAAATGTTTCCTGGATTCCGTAATTCTTTTAACTGTGAATCATAAATTAAAGAATATAAATTTGAAAATAATTGGAATATTGAAATAATCCACTTTTAATGTAGTTATAAATTGCCTTCTTAATATTATCTATTTTTTAATTTTTTTAAAAAATTTAAGAAATATTAACTAAAATGTGCCCTAATTCTGAAGTTCAACTTAATACGCATTCCTTTCCAGTCTTTTTCAACTTTGAAAATTATTGAATTTCATTTCAAGAAATTACTTTTTAAAAAATGTAAAAAGAATGGGAACAGCAAATTGTTACTCTCAGCATCAATTTATTAGATAAAATGATACTCATCTTCTGCATTGATTATCATTTACTTTTTAGAGTACAATAAGGAATATTAGTGTCATTACCCATAATGTAACTATGACGCAAAGATCATTTGCTTTAATTTACATTCTAATTTTCTTAATAACTTCGCAGCTAATTGTGTTAAAAACCTTCCATTTATGAGCTTAAATTTCAAGAGAATCGTACTGATACAAAAAAAAATGAGTTCAATTTGCAAACCACAGATGCCGATAAAATCTGGAAGTAATCGCTTCACAGTAGAGAATGAATGCTGAGATCGATATTCTGATTAATGATTTTTTATAAAAGATTAGAAAACATCATTAAAGCTTGGTTTCATACAAAAATGACTATTATCCAAAATTATAAGAAAGTACAATATCCTTGGCAAAAATGCAAAACCTTTTTAACACTAAACATACCGTCATTTTACCGATACGCTGGAGTTGCAATTGAAAAATGGACATTTGGCCGCTTCAGGTAGGTTTAGGGTTAAACAGAACATATAAGCGCAACTGTCTGAAATAAAAGGTAAGACGAGGATAATTATGCAAGTTTTAAAATTTTGCAGCTTTATGTGTTTAGGTGTCATTGCAGATTGTTTTAATTAAATAGATTAACATGTAATTAAATTTTGATCAGAACTCGGGGCACCACCCGATAATGAGTTTGAGAAAAAATTCCAAAAGTCCATAATATTTATAATAAGACATCGAAATTTTAATTCAAAAAAGTGGAAAATCAAAATTAGAATGTTACGTGTTAATGTATTGAGATATTGTTTAGTTTTGTTACAAATAAAGAAAGTAATTGAAAAGAGGCTTGAAAAAGAATATATATTGCAAATTCCTGCGAAATTTAATAAATTGAGGTTCTTTAAATTATAAAATGAATTCATTTACGTGCGCTATGAAATTCCACCGAGTTTTAAGATTACTTACATTTTTGCATAATAATATTTGTACAACATAACCGTCGCCACCTTGTTTTAAATTTTTCGAACGTTCTGAAGTATATAGAATGTTTCGTAACAATGAATTAAATCATCGTTTTTTACCAAAAAGCATTCATCCTAAGATACACCAGGCATGACAGGTAGTGTGGAATAAATGTGACAAAGACAAGAAATGGCTACCATGTAAAAAAGAAACTGCGCCATCTTGCGGTGCGAACTGTAATGAGTCGGATTGTGTTAAGAAACGGAGCAATGAATGTGCACTCGAATTCCCGTATTTTAAAATTTCTTAGTGAATAAATAATAAGCAATAATTTAAAATATTTTGTACTTGTCTGTAGTTCTCTTGTTGATGGAATCAACTCTATTTTTTTAAAGAGTCCTTAAGAATGTCTTCATTATTTAGAAAATTTCTTATTACGTACTAGCCTTCCTTAGGACAGCAATTGCTTCGCCCGAAATAAAGGTAGTATTTCAATTCAATTCAATCTTTTATTAATAAATTTAGAAGCATGGTTTCCTTAACAAGGTGATTCAAACTTTCAACCAATAATTTAAATATTTGCCTCTTTCATGTGTTCTGTATTTGCATAGCATGAAATGCTCATGTTAATAAAATCCCTTTTTTAAAGAGTTACATGACATTATATAAGTTTTCATATATATAAATTATTATATTATATATTTGTCACCTATTATAACAAGCTGGGTTTCCAGAAATATTGCCAGTATTATATTTCAGTTCAATTATTTAAGTATAAATTTACAATCGTGTTTCATTCAACAAAATTTTTGAGATTGAGTTAGTCATTTAAGTCGTCTTAATTTCATGTCGTTACACTTGTATTAATTATTGTGAAAATGAGCCTCCCTATTGACATATATGGCTTAAATTATATGACATCACAGTCACATGAGAAAGGTAACTAACTGTCCGCGTCATCTAAACACACGAAATCTTACGCGGTGCTCTATCGTTGATTTCTTTTCCTCATACGAAACACAGAGCAGATTCTATCATTCCAGTATTTTATTTGTAATTTATGAGAGCATCTAATAACACACTAACGTAAAAATTAATTTAAAAGTGTTAAAGAAAAGAAATAATAATTATTCAACATATTATACACAATGCTTAATACTTCACTCCCCAAAACTATAAAATAAACTTACCATGACAGAAAATCCTTGCATGACATTGGCGTACAATAGCTACGAAATATTAACTTTTGACGTGAATTTAGCTATTTTACTGAATCTATCGTGTCATCCTTGGCGAGTTATTTGGCGAATAAGCCCTGGTATGCGGTTAATAGAATCCGAAAATCTAATTTGTGCTTTATATATGTTTTTCACAATCGAAGAAAAACACTATCGAAATATGTGAAGAAATAAAAAACGATTTTGATTCCATTGTAAATAATAAAAAGAATTCTTAACAAAAGCTGAGTGTCTTTTAAAAATATTAGCTAGATGAATATTCCTTTTTAAAGTGTTTTAACTTAATTGAATTATCTTAAGAACCCAAATAATTTTAAAGAACGATATAAAGTGTCATTTTAACATTTTTTTTTTGTGTGTGTGTGTGTGTGTAATATTCTGCCCAATTCCCCTAAAGATTTCTTAATAAAAAGTACCACTATTTCTTTTTTTACTTTCTTTTAATATAGATAGCTCGTCTTTTCATTTTTTTAAATTAAACCTTAAAATCCCATCAAAATATTTCTCCTTAGAAACTGTTTTTATGTCATTTTCTTAATATATAAAACACCTCCATTCGGTATTTTTTTTGTTGTTGTTTTAATAGCATTTTATTTTATGTTCCTAAATTTCTTCTTTTGTATTCTCATAAGTTTTTGAGGAAATTGGTAAGTTTATAAAATAATATTGATTTTGGGCAGAAATTTTTTTTGCAAAAGTCTGTTGTCCCCCTCTTCCTCACGGCTTTTCTTTATGAAAACTTTGTCTATTAAACCGAAAATTGAATAAAGTTATTCTTATAATAATTTTAGAAAAAAAAACTTTCAAAAGAAATAAAATGACTAATTTTTATGGCTTTCTTAGCTTCGTTTCATAGTTTTTATCGGAATTCTTTTTCTTATTGCTGCATATGGATATTTTATAGTATAAAATGTTTGCAACTAATTTTATTGCGACGATAGAAAACAAAAACCTAGAAACTTTAGCGCTTTTTAAATACATAAAAATAATAGCTAGATGAATATTTCCTTTGTCATGAAGTGCTTAACTTAATTGACCTATCTAAACAAAAATAATTTTAAAGAACGATATAAAGTGCCATTTCTTGAAGAATATTTTACACCATTTCCGTTAAAGATTGCATAATAGAAACCATCACTATTTTTCTTTTAATATAGATAACAATTCTTTTCAGCTTTTAAATTAAACCTTAGAATCATAACAAAATATTTATCTCTATCAATTGTTTTTATGTCATTTTTTTTATATAGGTGATATCACCATTCGGTAATTTTTGTTATCGGTATTTTATTTTATGCTCCTAAATTTCTTCTTTTGTGTCTCATAAGTTTCTGTGGAAGTTAGTAAGTTTCTAAAATAATATTGATTTTCGGGAGTAATTTTCTTTTTCCAAAAAATCTGATGTCCTCATTTTCCTAAGGACCTTTCTTTATGAAGACTTTGGGTATTAAACCGAAAGTTGAATAAAGCTATTCTTATCATAATTTTAGACAAAAAAAATTTCAAAATAAATAAAACAACTAATTTTATGGCCTTCTTCGCTTCGTTTCTTTTTTATATCAGAATTCTTTTTCTTATTGTTTCATATGGATATTTTATATTATAAAACATTTGCAACTTTTTACTGTTACAAAAGTTTTGAAACAATTGGCAACTTTACCAAATTTTATTGAATCTTAACGAAGCAATAATCTTAACAACCTTCATAGCTTTCCTTCATTTTTTTCATGGTTTATAAAAAAAAATTCTGATTGATGTTTCCATTTAAAACAGAAAAGATACAAAGTTACAATTCTGAAATCAAATTCGATGTTAAATTTTACCTGTCTAGTTCCGTGTTTAGCTATCGTGTATCCACGCACAGAGATGGACGGACAGACAAGAATTTATTGTTAGATTTCGATTATTAGAGATGGGTGGACAGATTGTTAAAGTTTTAAAACTTTATAGAAAATTTCATCAGTCTTTTCTGAGTCATCATATTTATAGATAACCAGACATAATTCTAAAGATATGTGTTTAGAATTCAGAGATGTCCAAAACATAAAAATAAGTCAAATCTCGTCGTAAATTTTTCGACGATTATAATGCTTTCTTTTTAGATATTTTGTGTAAGAGATTATGAAAAGGAAAATGCTTCCTCTCTTTTCAGGTCATGTTCACTTTTGATAAATCCGCCTAGCAGGTATCTGAATCATTTTTCATTAATTCTTCCAATAAAAATGAGGGATAAATAACCTAGTCTGGTTGTTGGATGAAATGAGAGGGGAGGCAATTAACCTAGCCTGGCTGTTCGATGAAGTGAAACCGCCTAAATTTGAAATTTTCCTCCTCCATTCAACTGAAATTAATGGTTAATAGAAGCATAAAATAGTGTGCAGGAAATTTTAAAACATAAAAGTATGTAATTATTCTAATAAAAATGGAACATTGAAAAGAATTTAGTATACTAAATAAAGAAAAAAACACAGTTACTTTATTTATTTTTGCTTTAATCTATCCGTCTCACATGTCTATTAGTCATATTCATATACCGCAAAGGGCCGCGGTAGTCTGGTGATCTCGGTCTCGGCTACAGAACCGGAGGGTTGCAAATTCGAGACCCGATTCCACCGAAGGACGTCGTGTAAACGGGTTTGGTGCATGTTAAATGCCCTGATCAAACATCCTCCCGCTGGTATGGTGTTGTGTGGAGAGGGGGGCTGCTCAGGTGTCGTCCTCGTCATCTGACCGCAGTTAAAAATTACGAGGGCCGCCCCAAAATAGCCCTAGTGTTGCTTTAAAACGAAACGTTAATATAACTAAACTAAACTCGTATGTTGTCAACCTACAGGACTGGGAGTCAATGTTCACTTCAATTAAAAACAATTTTTTTTCATTCGTCAGTTTTAACTCGTTCATAATAGACCTATCTTTTCAATTAGTGTTAAATTTATAAATGAATTTTCAAATAAAATTAAATAGTTTATATAGGAATTAAACCAAATTTTTTATTTGTATGCATGCACACTACATGATTTACATTATTTTATATTTCCTGCAATTAACTGCGATATTTTAAAATATGCATTATATTTTGATTCCTGGGATTCCTTTTTCGGCAGTAAAATTTTGAAACATGCAGCACAATCTATAACATGCATTTAAAAATTATTGTCCTGTTCTTAGAAATAATAAAGCATGCTAGGAAAAAATTGGCGTTTGAAAGGGTGCTTTTATTGGGATAGGTGGGATTATAAGAATCAGGATTACTTGGAGAGTTTTGTTTGTTTGTTTTTAAACCGCAAAGCATCCCTTCAAGAGTTTTAAAATGTTCATTCTGTTATCCAATCAGCATTCGTACTGCATTAGGAAAAATAGTTGGAAATAAATAGTAATTGAAAGAAAAGAAAAGTGATCTCTTTCGACCACCCTTGTATTTATGATTCTTATCTTCCGCCATTTCGATCCTATTTACTCTAGAATAATCGCAGGCTGCCTTAAGAAGTCATTTGAAATAATAGAATATCTTTATTTGTAGCGAAATATCGTAACCAAAAACTTTTTATGTCATATGTGATGAAAGGGTGAAGGAAATTGATGACTTCTTATAAAATCCACAATCCTACTGTCCATTGTCTAAAAACGGCGGACAAACTAGAAAAAACAGTGGCCAATGCGAATCAAGTTCAAAATTTAGTTAGGTACCTAAGATATTTTCGAGAGAACATCCTTCAAACCAAGATGATGACAAAACGAATAGGAAGAAGGCGAAACAGGTCGATCCACCTTCATGAAATACCCAACGTTTCACTCTTTCACTCCACGTTGCCAACTGAAACAGAGCGGGAGTCCTGTTCTTCACTGGACATGACCTATTCCTGACATACCTACACAGATTCCATTTGGCTAACTCTCCATACTTTAGCCGCGGGGAGATAAATCGCCAATTCACTGTAACCGATTGTAAGCTAACTTCGTCATGGCACATGAGAAACTAGAAACAAGTCTCGAGAATGAATGGTTTAGGAGAGTTGCAAGAATACTCTTTCACGAGACAAGATCCACGCTGTAATAAATCACATTCCTCACACGATCCATCACAAGACTTCCTCAAGACCACTCAGTGGCTAATATTAAAATGTCACTCATCAAAATCAGCCGAATTATTACCTCGTAACTGTAATACCCAAATTTAGTTATCAATTTTTATCTTTTTTCAGTCCCCTCACATCTGTTCTTTTCCCTTCCATCTTCGCTCATCCAATTGAATAACTCAGTGCCATAGGACCGGGGGGCACAGGGGGGCATTATGTTATGTTTGTTGTTCCAAATGTTTAGCACAATTTCTCTTGAACATCAGATTTCCTTACTGATGAAGAGTTTTTTTAAGGTTATATTTTAAGCTCTTAACAAATTAGTTGTTGGATTTATTTTACCAAATTGCTGAGAAAACTTAAAATATTCAAGAAAAATACTTCGTCCTTTCTTGTATTGTCGTAAAACTATAGAGATCAAATGCAATGTAGATAAAGTGCCCGATTAAAAGAAATGCGTTTCTAAATAATCATTGTTAAATTTGAAACGCATGGTATAAAAGAAAAATATTTCGATAGGCTAAATCTCTAGTTTACTGGATTCGTCTCCATATAATTCTTCACATTTTTCTGATAACTGAACATACACATGTCCAAATATCTAAACGATAAATCATTATTATTGATTGTTCATTGCTTTTATGCATTAAAGTGGCAGCGGTTTTATATATTTTGGATGAATTTATGCTTTTTCTTTGTTTAAAAAAAACCGAGGATTCCAATCATGTTTAATTTCATACACCAATAAACCATAAGTAAAACGAAAGAGAAAAAAGTAATTTCATTAAGGAAATGTTCTTGCTTAGAAAGAAGGGAAAAAATTCCACTTTACTTTTTTTGAGATGAAAGACATCTTTAGTGATAGCGTCTGTTATCTAATGAGCTATGAGGTGTCCGATTTCCTTTTTCTACAGAGGCTAAGTGAAAAATTTCTACATTGGACATTTTTAATGATCTAATGAAATGATTTTGTACTTTGATGCAAAAAAAATGTCGATCGATTCTAGAATCTTGTCATCAGTTTTTTTTTTTTTTCCTTTAACAGTAAAAGCAACAAAAGAAAAATATAAAAATCATATTCTTGTCTTAGTAGACTCTTTGTCCAGACTTAATGTTTCTTTCTTATCCCCATATAATGTGTAATTTATTTTAAAACTATTGAAAATAAACTTCTTCCCCGCAAGTGCCTTAGTGATATAGACACAGTTAAAGAACATAATCGGTGAACATAATCGAACATAATCGGTGATTATGAGCTATATTTTGTGTAAATTATCTTAACCCGCAATATTAAAAATCTATGGTCTCGATGAGTGCATTGGTAGCGAATTGTTTTTTTTTAAATCAGAATGGCTATTAAAAATTTTCCTTTTTCCTATTTATTCTCTAACAAAAAGATAAGTAGCTTATTTAAGTATTGATTCAACGAATGAAGATTTTTTGGAAGGAAAATACAAATTTAGATAAGTTTCTTTGGAAATCTTTCAGGAAGAAATATTACCCCATATATAAGAGCTAAATTAAAATACTATTTCAGATGCTTCCTAGCTTTTCCGTGATTACTTTTCCATCAGAAAATGTCGCACTCATTCTTCGTCAAGAATCTTTAACTCTATCAAAATTGAAAGGCACCAAACAATCGTTCAACGAAATTACAATTTGCGACTCGAGAAGCCTAGATATCACTACGAAACGTCATTCTCTTATCGTTAGGTATTATTGAGTGAATACCCATTGTGCGTACTTTGTTCACTAAAGTCGCTCGCTCATATCGGTTTAGGGATCAGAGAAGTTTTCTCATAATTTTCATAAAACATCCGGTATTCGTATGCTTAATAGCCAAGTATTAAATGGGATACTCATTTATCTATTACCCCTTATGCGCTGTCATGGCAGCTTTAGAAGGGCTAGAAAATATTTTTTATGTATTGCTGAAACACTCAAGCTTCCCAGCATTCTGAAGTACCTGAAATCGAATGATCGTAGAAGTGAGGCTGAACCAAAACTGATTGGAGCTACCATCAACAGGATTTTAATCGTTCAGTTTATTTTTAATCATTTGTCAAACGGTCCCTTCCATTTTAGTTTCATGGTTGGAAAGGAAAATTTACAAAGATGCTTAATGGACACCAAGTAAATAACCTCAACCCTGGTGGCAAAAATGAAAATTTTGGGGGGGAAATTATTTTATACACGATTTTTCTTGTTTTTATTATTATTATTATTAAAAGTAAAATTGCAGATGGTAGAATATTTTTGTGTTTAATAATATTACGTTCAGTATTCAAAATATATCTTTACTTTCTCACATACAGTGTCTACACTAGTCACCTTTCAGTAGGGAACTTGATATTCGATAACTTGAGCATTTTTTATAATTATTTGTTATAAAAACTACAATTCGGTATCACAAATAATGAAGTATAAGCAAAGTTTTAAAGAAAACAACTATGAGATATTAAAATTTTTTGGATAACAGATTTTCTCTTTTTTTTATTTATTTATTATTATTATTAAAAATAAAAGTGCAGATGGCAGAAAAATTTGTGTTTAATAATATTTTGTTCAGAATTCTAAATAGATCTTTACTTTCTCACATACAGTGATTACAGCTTTTAGAAGCTGACTTGATATTCGATAACTTGAGCATTTCTTATAAATATTTGTTATTTTATAAAAACTAGGAATTGGGCTCAAAAATAATGAAATATAAGCAAGATTTTAATAAAGGTTTTGTGGCAATTAATTGAATATTTAATTTTTGCTTAGTAAGATCATGAAAACAGTTTTATCCTTACACTTAATTTATCTTTATAATATCTTTACTCTTAAAAGTGATATAAAACTCAATTTCCAAAGCACAATTATTTCAAAGAGCAAGTCAAATATCGAAACAAAAGTTCATTAAAAATGTAAATGACTATTTAGAATTAAAGTCAGGTATACTCGTCATTATTATGAACTTTGAGCTTCAATTGTCAATTTTCATTTCTTATGCCTTCTTCACAACTTTGATTGAAATATAATTAAACTTACAATCACAGATATTTGCATTCTGCTATTTTCTTCATATTGTTACAAACCTGCAATTCGGCTTCCCAGCATAGTTTGTTCCATCAACAGAAAGAAAGTTTTACAGTCATCTGAATGGGGAGTACCAGAGCTTGGCGACAAACTTGGCGACCATTTGGCGACTTGGCGACGAATTTGGCGCCAAAATAGATAATACCCAAAACTTCGAGAATTTTCCCGATCCGTCCAGTAGGAACCGAGATACGCCTCGAACGTTCTTGATTGGTTGAGAGGCTTCTAGCCCCACCAGAGTAGTCCGAGTTCGAGAGCAGCGAAGTCAGTAATCCGAGTCAGAATCGGAGAAGTAGAAGACGGAGTAGTCGGAAGCGACTGAGTCAAGCTAGTGCTGAACTGAGCTGTGCGCTACTGTCTGCAGTAGATTCTGGTTGTATGCTACACGTCTCGGGTGAAGATAATCGTCTTCTGTGCTGTATATAGTAGTCGTTTTTGTGCTGTCCTGTGTGTCTTCGTGTAAATAAACGTTGTTGTTTTATTTTCTACTACCGTCGGCTGATTGAGCGTTCTACACACCATATAACTTCCATTATCCAAACGAACCCAGCGGTAGAATTTCGTAACAATATCATATATTATCGATCCATTGTTGCAAATCCACATTCAGCTTGGATAGCAATGTCTTATAAACAAAAGTTAATAATTTATGAATATTTGAAAAGCCGAAATTATTGTTTTTGTAAAAATAGCTTTTCCTTTATTTCGCATCACTATGCCAAATTTTTATCATTAAGAAATAATACAATATTGGTTCTAAATTAATTAAATCATTTTTTTATTATTAGTTATGCACCCTCTTTTTCTCATTTCAGACTATAAAATATTACTTAAAAAATTATGAATCCATTCCAACAGCTACAATCCATCTAATCTATTTTTCCAAAATTTCTTGTTGAAAAATCACAAGGTACATTTGAATCCCAATTACCTTGTAATTACATAAAAAAAAACAAATAGGAGAAAAAACACATTAACAGCTCTAACAAACTAGCGCAACTTTATCAGATTTTCTAAAGTATCTTTCTTTCATTGCAATTTTTTGAATCATGAAAACCATTTAATTCAACCACAGGATCGAAAATGTTTAAAGCAACAGGGAAATAATACAAATAACAGAGATTTCTTCTTTTTTTAAAAAAAATGAAAAAATTTATTCTTTTGTTTTATTTTGGAAAAAAATACTGTCCTAAATAGAAGTGAGAACATTTTTTTTCCATTCGAATGCTTTAGAAAGCAAAAAAAAAAGGTTTCTTTTAAATCTATATTGATCTTGCTACAACAAAAAGTAAAAGTTAGAGCATTAAAGTGGTGTGTACGGATCAAACGAATGCTGTTGAGAAAAGCAAAATGTAAGTTTAAGCAAAATAAAGTGTTCTTTGAGTCAGAAAAAGCACTAAAAAGGATGGTACGACTTTCCCTACAGTAGAGACGCAAAACTTTGAAAGAAATGGCTTAAATATAAGCGGAAAGTTGAATTGAGAAGAGAATTGCTCGTGATTTCGAAACAACATTGATTCTTTATAGTTTTTTTTTGTTTAATTTTAAAATAAAAAAATATGCGAAACATATTTTGTTATATACCTCCAGAGCAGGTATGTTAATGATATTTTTATATCTTTTTTTTCATACGTATGTTTAACATTTAAAAAAAACACACATTTTTTCCAATCAAAATCGCAGTTAGTTTATATTTAATTAATTTAATTCACATGTAAAATAAAAATGAAAGCATACATTCCATTGCAAATAATGATTTCAGAACTCGTTGAAATGCAAGTTAAAAAAAGCAAGTCAGGTTTTTATGATGTTGTTTGTTTCGTGGCATCTGCAACAACCAATCTAATTTCATATTATTTGTCTGAAAAGCATAAGCAGAAACGTCTATAAAAAAGTAACAAATTTTGCTAATAGGAGAACTTTCAACATTTTTGAAAACGGGTCAGTGATTATAAGGTACTAATGAAATTTATAAAGCAAAATCTTATTAATGTTAGGATAATAAAAGAATGTGTATACAGAAATGAATCAAATACAGCATTAGATGCACAGAAAATCGTGTGTTATTAAGTAACATTAGAGTCATCTCGGTCTCGAGAGATAATTCCATTGTGTTGGCCATTCCCATGTACCAAATATTATATCATTTTTTTAGATAGACATAGAAATTTTTTTCCACCAAAATTCATTTCCCTTTGCCTTCCATAATCTACAAATCAAATATGGTTTCCTTTTGTTCATTAGATTTTGGTACGAATTTACTGACAGTTACACTATCATCCCATTTTAAAGCAAAACTAGGACTATTTTGAGAGGGAACTCGTACCCTTGAATCTAGGTTAGATGACGAGGACGACACCTGAAATGGCATCTGTAACCTTCCGCTCCACACCAATGGGAGGACATCCGTAAGTAGTAGAAAAGAAGAAGAATATTGCTTTCGTGGCTAAAGCATCTATAGATTTTTTTTTACATGTTTCTTGATTTTTTTAATAAAAAAAGCATTTATTTCCTTTTTTTTCGAGCATTTTATAATAGCATATTTAAAAAAATCTTTAATATTCATTATTTCCGAATTTTTATCTTAATTGTATATTATATTATTCCTGATTATAAATATTTTGGAACCTTCTAATCACATTTTTCTCAAGAACCACTTCTTAATGATCCTCTGACGTCGAAAAATTACTTAAAATAAATCATTCTGCGATATTTTATTTCTAAAAATATTTTTTAAATACGTCATTTGCATCAGAAATTCACACTTCTTTCAAAACTCCAGCATGTTAGAAAGTAAGAAAAAAAACTGATTACAAAATTTTATCCTTTGAATTTTCTTTTTTAAAAAAAGGCATGCAATCGCAATAAAAATAAGAAGAAACAAACTTCTTTTAGCTAAATGGTATCGTTTGCTGATATCAGAGGATTGAAGTCAGGATTTCCAAATTGATTTTAAATGTAAATTAAAGAACAATTACTTCCTTGTTATAAGCATTTAAGTTATGTAATCATTTTCATTTTAATATATTATAGAAGTAAAGTTTTTTAGAACGCAAAAAAAAATTAACAAATTTTGTAATGAATTAAATAATTTCCTTTCCTCTTTCCCATGCACAAAATCAGGTAAATTTCTTATACTTGCATCAATAAATTTTTGAGAATATTTTCTCTCGGCATTAAAAAGTATTTATGTATAATGAAATGGGGGGGTTCCGATTTTATTTTCAAACACCATAAAACATAAGAAATTAATTTAAATATTTATATAAAACATTCCATGATGATTCATTGAATAGTTAATTCTTTAGTTATTAAAAATAATACTAACTAATCGCAAGTCAGTAGTGCGTGAAAGGCAGGTATAAGCAAAATCTTAAAACTGGTAAATGTGAAATATTGACGTAAGATTTATTTTATCTTATGGAATTTGAAAAATATTTCTTATAATTTGAAAGTTGTTTTTCCTGTTAATTAAAATTTTGTTCAAAGTTTGACAACTTGATTTTTTAACGGTGCATCAAAATTGAAATTTGTTTGTTAAAAATGGTTTCCTTCTTATTTCGTTTTGTAAACATATCTTATTTCCCTCTCACAATATTTAATTAAATTTTACGTCATTCTTTAAAAGTTATGAAAAATCTTATGGTTGAAAACTTAGCTGCCTACAGTTTTTAAAAATCATTTGGAGCACTCAGCATTTTTTAAAATTTATATTAAATTTATGCAGTTATTTAAATTAATTGTTTCGTAATATATTTTCTCGTTAAAAAAATAAAGTTGAAGACAATGGAAAGATTTTCATTCTGTAATATTTTATATAATAAAACTTTTCGCTTTAAAAATATTAGTTATATGTACTGCAATGAATGTGATTAACTGATTTTTACTAACTTTAATCATAGTTTACATATAATAACGAATTAAAATTTAGTTTAATGATAATAAATACTGATTATTATAAATACTAATCGTGGATTGATAACAATCAATTAATCGTATTTTCAATTACATATATATTCTAATTACTTTTGAGTACTAATTCATTATTGTTGAATAATTGTTTTGCAATATATACTAATTACTTTTGAATGAATATTTTCCGTGTTATAAGTGCTTCGTTTTAAATTGCTATCTTATATAAAGCAGTAAAAGTAAATTACTGTTTTAATGACTGTTTGGTTTAATTAATAAAATAGTTAATTTTTCATTGACCTAAAGCGTAACAGCAATTTCTTTTCGAATATTGCTAGGTACATCATCTATTCGGTAATAAAAACAAATTGGCAATGAAATTAAAAATCAAAAAACATTTCGCCGTATTTAAATATCTCAAGATATTTAAATCAAACATCTCTCAAATGAATCGGCTTTTCCGGATTGATGTAGCAACATTGACTTTAAACAAAATAATAAATTCCTAAACAAATTCTGGAATAAATTTATAAATCTGAGTTTAAAAGTATAATTACGTTCAGCTACTCATCAGAAGAAATTTAATATCAAATGAATATCATTGAAAACTTACATTAAAAAATATTTCATCTGATGAGATATTCAGAATTGTTTTTCCATCAAGAAAAGGAACATCTTCAAAGAAAAAGTGTTTATCAGATATTTCCTTTGCACTAATTTATATCAAATGTACATCTCTAATGAGGGATTTTCTGTCAGTATAACCGAAATCTTAACTATTTGTGTCAGAAGTGGGAGCTGATAATGATATATCCAGAATGCCATTATGGCAGAATTTCGTGCCGTTCCGCCATTTCAGATTCGGAGAGTAATTTTCTCTTGTCAACAAAAGCGAGATGCCCAAAGGATGTTTTTATTCCCAGGAAATATCATGAGTTTATATGTCTTATTAGTGATGGCATTAACATTTGCAATCACTGATTGCTCCTGTCTCAGTGACCTTCTAAATGTTACAAAAAAGATTCCATTGAATTTGTTTCCTCTGTTTTCTTTGTTTTATACTTTCAAATATATAAACATAATAATTTCTATTCATTGCAATCATGAAAGGAGCTTGGAAATTAGGATATGAGAATTTGAATAAAAAGAATGTTCTGTTTAGAATTGTAAAATATCTTTTGCTGTTTTATATTTATGTTTGTTTAACTTTTAAAACAGATTAATTTCCTGAATTTTTAAAACTTATTTTATTTTTTTGAATATGTAATTATTATTAAACACATTAAATGATAAATACTGAATGTCATTTCAAATCGTCAAAGATAATACAGATTGTTTAAATTGCATACATTTAAGCCTTTTTCGATCCTTTTTAAGATAAAAGTATTGAAATGATAAAAAACATAAAAAAATGATAAAAAATGAACATAAACATGAACATAACATAAATGAACATAACAAAAATGAACATAAACATAAAAAAATGAAAAATGATAAAAAACATGAATTCAATAATTTTAAATGGGATATGGTAGTTGAATATATATTTGTAAACTATGATATCCAATTTATTCAATGATATCCAATGATTATTTAAAATGTTATTTATTTTGTATTATCATCTACTGCAAACATTATTTGATTTTTTAAATCTTTATTTATATCACAATTTTAATAAAGATAATTGGCTATATAAAAGCATTTTTATAACTATTTCCTGTTTTATGCGAGTTAATTATGCTACTTCTAACGATAGTATATTGTTACATGATTTAATCCATAATACTGTAATATTGAAATAGTAGTAGATACTGTTACAGTAGCTGAAAGTTGATACATTTCTTTTGCTCAAAAAAAGTAAAGAAATCGGAAAGTTATTCATTAGTATTGTCGCAAACGATATATCTAAAAGTAGCATTAACAAATAACGTTATTTAAAACTTATTTGCTGTTAATTTAATGTTAATTAAAGCTTTACTTTCCTTTTTTGGCACCATTTCACTGTTAAGAGCAATATAAATACAATTTATCCATTTTTTTTCATTTAAAATAGATTAATTATTTATCAATGTCAGCTTTTAAACAATTACATTCAAGAAGTAGATTAGTCAGAGCGACACAATTTATTATATAATGTATTCTCGACGTCTGCTAAGATCAATAAAGACCGGCTCTTCAAATCCTGAAGACAGGAAATTGATTTCTCACACGCTTTCTGACAGAAGATCGTTGAAGTTCCGTCTTCAGTAATTGGATAGGAAACTGAAACCACGTTTCAAATTCAGGTGCAGCTATTTATAACACTTCTCTGACAATATCTGTGAGGTACGTTAAAATTGTTCACCTGGCAAATACTATGTGTAAAGAATTAAGTTCGTGTAGTTATGAAAGAAAAATTGTAATCATACATTTCTCTTAGAATAAATTTAATCATAAGCAATGCTTTGATTCATTACAATAACATAGTTATATTAGAAAAAAAATTGTTGATTGGAATGATTTGACTAATTATTTAAGAAAAAAAAATTTCAATAGATCCTGTGCAGTTTTTTTTATACATATATGGTGAAGCAATAAAACAAGTATAAAATATTTCTAAATGAGTAAACTTATTCTCTTATTCAGGAACTACAGAACATATTGAGAAATTATTAAACCAAATTTGTATAAAAACTAAGCATTATGCTTTAATTTGTGAAATTTTTCGTAAGAAAATTCTATCAAAGATTAGAATTTAAGAAAATAGCATCTAAAGATGTAAAACAGCATTAAAACGTATGTAAATGCAAATATAAAAATGAGTGTAACTTCCCAAAAATTAGATTTAGAAACAAAATTTCAACGGTTTTATAAAAAAAATCTGTTATAAAGAAATCATATTATAAAGAAATCTGTTCAAATATTAAGAATATTTAATAAAAAAATCTCATATTTTTGTGAAAAATCGATTCGTCAACGTAGTCTCCTATTTTAAAATGCTTTATTGCACTCCATATAATAGGAAAGAAAAAAAGTAATATATGTTCGAAAAATTCTTTGAGAACTACATTCGACAAATGCAAAATTCATTCATCTATCAAATTCACATATACATAGAAGTACAAAATGCAAACGATAACCCATCATCTATCGTATTCACATATACATAGAAGTATAGAAAGTATACGATAAGCCATCATCTATCGTTTCACATTTACATAGAAGTATAAGAAGCATACGAAAATTCATCATCTATCTTTTTCACATTTACATAGAAGTATAGGAAGCATACGAAAATTTATCATCTATCGTATTCACATTTACATAGAAGTATAAAAAGATTTGGGCACCAATGTGGTGGAATGTAGATTATTCTGATCTGTGCAGGAAGTAATAGGACGAATGGTTTTAGGAACATTTCTTTTAATAATCACATTCACACACTGAACAAACACAAAGACAAGACATTCACGCGCGCGGCTTCACAGTTCAGCATCACATCTCATTCTAATTACAATCGCAATGGGATGGCCTAATCAGGCATCGCCATCTAGTATCTAAAAGAGAAGATAAGAGTAATGCAACTGCTACATCCTCCCCCTACACCAACGAAGACCGTCCCGGCGAGGTGATGTGATTTTGGATATTTTTCCCTTAGATAGAAAAGCCATTTTTAATTATTGAAATGAGATAGGAAGTTAAATAAGAAAACTTGAATATGACGGATCAGTTACACACTTACCCTCTCTTTTGAATGTACAAAAAAAATCAATAAAGTAGGTAGAACACAAATGATTTAAATCTCCATTTTATTTTATTTATTTATTTTTTTAAGAATGCAAAATATTTATAATATTCAGTTAGGAGATAAATATATTTTCAGCAATGGAAAAAAAATATTTATGTTCAAAAACTTTATATTTTATATGAAGCAACACATAAAGACAGAAATTAAATTCAAATTATTTCAATTGTTAATTTCAACTGTAAGTATATATACACATTTAATAAAAGAAAAGCAGATATAGCACATAATTTCTATTAAATTTGCGTAAGTACTGAAAAAGAATTAGATTTAAGAATTCTTAACCATAAAAACAACATTCTGAGAATCAGAAATAAAATTGCACATTTTATACGATTAAAAGATGGTATATGCTGAATCGTTACTCTGAAAAGAAAAAAAAATAATAAGTCTATCAGAACAGTTTATCATAATACCAAAATACCATACAACTGAAAAAAGAAAACATATTCAATACTTGTTTAGATTAATCACTTTGAGAGCGACTGAGCTTATGAATACTTAATGAGACTTGGCGCGTCACTCAGGGGAACATAAAATGGTATCAGAAAACGAGAACAGACAGTTTTGGTTTCGGTTAGCAAACTTACGGACCAAGAAATGTATCAAGTACGATAAATTACTTCGTGCTTAATTAAAATACAACAAAAACTTGAAATTCATTATATAGAATACCTTAATATTTAAAAGATATATTATTATGCACTTTCAATGATTGAGACCAAATAACAAAACAATACAGATATTTCAATATGTAAACTATCAACGATGAATAGACTATAAAAACAGAAGTAACTTAGAAATTATTAAATATTAAATAGACTGAAAACATTTCACAGAAGAAGAAGCATTTTGGTGTATTCAAACATGAAAGAATGTTGCTAGAATGTATTTCAACGAAACAAATGCTGGATGCTATTGCGTATAATAGTTCAGAAATATTTACATTTGGCGTGAAATTAGCATTGTGACTGAATCTGTCCTGTCATCCTTGACTAGTTATTAGGCGATTAATTCCTCACAGGCGTTAATAGCACCCAAAAAACCAAATTTGTGTTTTCTCACATCCGACTGAAACCAAAGTTTGACACAAAACTGCACTTGCAGTCACGAAATGCAATACCTAATTTGATACATTTAACTCATTAAGGTTTTGAGTTAAAGCATTTTTAGCGCATTTTTGAGTGCATTTTTCTGAAAGTACAGACCGATAGCCGGTCAATCTTTTATTGCATTTGGCTTAAAATTTAACGTCACACTATAGATGTTAAATCTGTGTACCGAATTTTATCTATCTAGCTTTTTTCGTTTTACAATTATAGTGTTACTTTTCTTTGAACGAAGTGGAGGCGTCATTTGTAACAGCTTCTACTTCTTAATAAGCTCAGACAAGTTGACATGTTTAATAATTTTTTTCTTCACATTTTTCTATCATACTGGTAAAAAAACATCGAAATTATAAGTATTTACAAATGGATTATTTAAAATTGCAGTCTCAAATAACCAAGCTTAAAACTTCAAAGAAACTTTTTAATGCATTTTTATTTGTATATTATAAAGAAGAAAAATTTTTAATCAAAACTTGAAAATCAAAACAAAATTGTGAAAGCTTGAAGCGTTAGTAAAAATACAGTATAAATAGGGTAAAAATAAGGTAATAAATGTATCATTTGTGGACTTGCTTTTGGGAATTTTATCCCATTAAATTTCAAATTTTGCGAACATTGCCATCGGCAGGTAGCGCAGCAAAATAAGAAAAATAAAAGCTGGTATGAGAATTTTGCAAGAGTATTGCAAAAAAGTAAGCAACGATGCTTTCAATGTAACCTTTATTTGCAGTAAGAACGGGGTACAATTATAAGTCAAAAATTTCCAGACATCCATGCAAACATGTCAGTTGTAGTTTTTTCACATACACTAATTAAAGTGTACTATGCGTGTGACAATGTCTAGTATTAAATGAAATTGCAATTTGATGAAATAATATTCCAGAATTTCCCAAGCGTAAGTCTACAAAAAATACTATTATATCGCATTTCGTCTTTTTTAATTTGGTTTTTAAAATATTTACAGTATATTTTGGCGCTTCTCACTTTTAAGATAAAAAAAAATAATGATTTGATAAAATATATATATATATATATATATAATAATTTTTGACGTCTTCGTATACAAATAAAAATTTGCCTCAAAAAGTTTGGTTTTTGTCATTTTCTAATTTCTAATTTTCATTATATTTCTTAACTACTCAGAATCAATATTTTTTAAATATTCTAGTTGCCTTTTTCGTATGAAATAAGATTTTAATCAAAATTAATTGATTAAATGAGAATTAAATACTGAAAATCTTAAAATATTTTAATATTATTAAAAATTTATACATTTGCAAAATTTTAGATTTTTAATATATCAAGAAATGAATAAAAATTCGAATCTGATATTCAGTTTTTACAACCTTGAAAGAGAGCAAATTAGATAAAAGCGTGTAAATATTAGACATAGAAACACCAAGTGACAGATAGTTTTCTAATCAATTTTTGAAAAAGCAGCAAC